>BMAW01068395.1:0-11483 GCA_019974015.1 Nephila pilipes
AGGTCTTTCTAGAGTACTAACCTTTGCTTGAAACGTGTCAACATTTTCAGTCGATCGGACCAGAAACAGCTGAGTTATCGAGGTTGGAGTAAAGTCGTTTTGTAGTTTGTTTAAAAAATGGAAAAAACCGAGTTTCGTGTTCTGATAAAACATTGTTTTTTAATGGGTAAAAACACCGTGCAAGCGAAACAATGGATTGAAAAATGCTACCCGGACTCTTGTCCATCAAAAGCAACGATTTGTCGGTGGTTTGCCGAGTTTAAACGTGGTCGTACCGACACAAATGACGCGGAACGCTCGGGTAGACCTGTGGAAGCCGTTACACCGGAAAATGTGAGTGAAAAATTATAATGAAAGATCGTAAAGTGAAGCTCCGTGAGATTGCTGAGATGACACAGATATCATATGGAAGTGTATTTACTATCCTTCATGAAAAATTGAGCATGAAAAAGGTTTTTTCCAAGTGGGTGCCGCGATTGCTTTCGATGGAACAAAAACAGCAACGAGTCGATGATTCAGAAAGCTGTTTATCGCTATTTACTCGCAACAAAAAAGATTTCTTGCGGGAAAATGGGGGAGATTTGGAAAGCGTTGGAACGGAGTTCAAAAGGTGATTAACAAAAGATGTTATGTTGATGAATAAAAAAAATTTTTGCAAAAAAAATGTTGTTTTCAATGTTAGTCTCGGGAGTTATTGATTGATGTGTTAACTGTGTCCACTTACAAGAAATTTCATTTCAATTGATTTAGCTTGTATTTCTGTACTTTGAAGCAATTTCAATAAACTTAAAGCAGTTTTAATATTTCTGTTTTGTCCCGTACATGAATCTGAACAGGTTATTATTTTTTTACAGTTTTTAGCGCAAATCTTTATATACTTTACTAGACATGAAGAAATTTCCTGAGTTCCTACAGTTTTTGACCAAACGAACATGTGACTTATATTGTTATTAAAATCATGGCATCCGAAATTATGAACATATAGATTTCGTTTATATTAAGCTATCGAGGTAGTCAATTTTGGAAAGGGTAAAGCTTTGTTCAAATCAAAAGAAAATTCAAAAATGTCTTCGGATGCTGCCATCCGATCTGCAGCCGTATGACTACGAGCCTATTAAGCCTGTCATGATAACTGTAACTGTGTATTTCATGTTAACTGTAACTGTGTACTTAATGTTAAATCTAGACTGTGACTGTTATATCGTTGCTGTGTTGAGATGACGTTGATTGACTTCTGGTTAACAATAAATCTATATTCTAAGTGAACTGTTTGGATATTATGATTCTATATGTTCTGAAGAACATATTAAAAGTCCAAAACACAAACATGGTGTCAGGAGGAGAGCTGTAATTTTCCCTTGGAAACGTGAAAGAAAAGTGGAGGAAATGAAGACAAGAGCTCGAGAATTATCTGCTCCCACGGAGAAAGATAAATAAGCAAATAAAATCAAAATTGCTATCCTGTTGAATTTGTTAGGCAGTGAGGGAGTAGAAATTTACAATATCTTCAAGTTCGAATCGCCAGAATCCAAAGCGAACTATTCAGAAGTTCTTCAAAAGTTTGAAGACTACTGCTCACCACGACAGAATGTTGTTTATGAGCGATATAAATTTTTTTCATGTGTACAATTGGAGGGCCAAACAATTGAGTCTTATGTTACACATCTTAAGACTCCAGCATCCACGTGCGAGTTTGCAGATCAAGAAAATGGATTGATTCGAAATCGCGAATTAAAGATAGTGGATTACAAGAACTACTGCTTCGAGAAAATAATTTAGGCTTAGAAAAGGCGATTGAAATCGTCAGGGCAGCTGAAGCGACCCGATAATAAATCCGCAACATGAAGTACGAAACAGCGACAGTAAATTTTGTGAAGAAAAAGGAAAACCCGAATCAACCAAAGAAGTCGTCTCAGTATGAATGTAAAAAGTGTGGAAGGAAACACAAGCCTCGCGAGTGTCCAGTATTCGGAAAAATTTGTACCAAATGTAACAAGAAAAATCATTTTGCTGCTAAAAGTTTCCAGAATACAAAAAACATTCATGAAATGAACGTTCCTAAAAATGAACTGGATGTTTACATAGATTCCGTTTACTAAGACTGAAACTAAGTGTGAAATGATAAATTGTACTGACTATTGATAAGAATATAACTAGAAATGGTAAGTGAAACATGGTATAAAAATATTACATTAGATGTAAATCATAAGTGCTTTGATGTTAATTTTAAACTGGATACTGGCGCTGAAGTAAATATTTTGCCATTGTATATTTTGAATATGTTCAAAATTAAACCAAAACTTAGTGAAACTAATTTATCTTTAACAACATATGGTAATTTTAAATTAAAGATAGATGGTTCTCTTATAATTAATTGCTCTACTAATAAACTCAAAAATGTTCCTTTCTATGTAGTAAATGTAAAATCCAAACCAATATTAGGGTTAAAAGGTTGTAAGGAATTGAAACTTATTGAAAGAATTGATGTTATTGAATGTAGTATAATAAGTAAAAATGAGTTTATTTTCTTTAAGTATTATAAAGATGTATTTGCGGGAATAGGGGAATTTCCAAGTGAACCATATCACATTACTTTGAAAGATAATTCTGTACCTGTAATTCACCCTCCAAGACATGTTCCTCAGGCTTTGCAGCCTAAATTAAAAAGTACCTTAAATAATTTAGAAAAAGAAAGAATAGTGTCAAAAGTTAATACACTGTTTCAAAACATTTACCCATGAGTGAAAATAGACTAGCGCAATTTAAAAAAGAAACTGAGTTAGATCCAGAATTAAAAATAGTAGTAAAATATATCAAAGAGGGCTGACCTAAATCTTACAAAAGTGTAGATTATAGTGTAAAAACGTATTATAAAATTAAAAATAATCTCTATATTCAAGAAGGGTTGTTATTTAGCATTAAAAAACTAATTGTACCTTATAGTATGAGAAAAGATATGTCAAAACTAATTCATGAAGCTCGTTTGGGGATTGAGAAATGTAAGAATTCTGCATTCATTAGTCCTCACTACTCCCCAAGTAATGGAGTGGTTGAAAGAGCAGTAGGAATTGCAAAAAGCATCATGAGAAAGGCAAGAGAAGAAGAAGAGATTATTTGGTAGGATTGATGGAGTACAGAAATACCCCTATTTCAGGTCTTTACCTATCTCCATCTCAAATGATGTTTAATCGTAGATTAAAAACTAAATTGCCAATCTCAAATAAATTATTAAATGCTGAGTTATTTAATAACATTCGAGAAAAGTTGATTGAAAGGCAAAACATTCAAAAGTTACATTATGATAAAACTGCTCATCCATTGCCTGAGCTTAAGCAAGGAGAGAATGTCAGAATATTAAATTTTAAAAACAAAACTTGGGAATCTGCTAAAATAGTCTCAAAGCACAAATTGCATCCTCGGTCATATTTTGTTAAAAATCAGTCTGGCAAAATCTTAAGACGTAATAGAAAACATATAAAAAAATCAAACGCATCCTTTAATATAGAAACAGACCCCAATGATATAAGTACTTTCCATTCCGATTCAGAAGTAATTTTAAATCCTCAAAATATGCAGCACTGTAATGAGTCGGATTGCTATGTCCAAAGAAGTAACTGTGTTCGTAAGCCACCATCTTATTTAAATGACTATATTGTATGACTAGCTGATACCCGCCCGCTTCGCTGGGCAGACGATAATATTATATTTTGGAACCTATACGTAAAATATCAAGAAATTTTTCAATTTTTAAATTTAATTATAATCTGAATTTAAAAATTTTAGAAATTGATTGTCTGTAATAATGGTTATCCATGACTTTCAAACATATGAGAAAAGTATTTAAGTGTTAATAATTCATCAATGAAAATGTAATTTAGTCCGTAAATCCGTCGTTGAACAGAATTCCGCATCACCGATGAGGTAGTGTGTAGTGCGATGTGTTCCCATTATTCTACATGGCGGATCCCCAGTAGGCCAAAACCATGTAAAAGTTGCCAACATAAAAATAAAAATACATTTTTATATATATTTTTTTATTTTTTAAACCTGTTGAAACAATTTTTTTGTGTATTACATTTCTATTGTCTTTATTTTGAATGCATGGCAATTTTTGAGGTGACAACTACATTTTTATTTTTTATTATATCAATTTATTTATCTTAATTATTACATTCATTATTATTTTATCTTATTCTTATTTTAGAAATAGTTAAATATTAGAAAAATATGAAATAATATGCCTACATTTCCAAAACATCTCTGTAGACAACATTCTTCGTTCGTTTTTCTGGTTGAAGGTTGATTAGATTTTCAAGTGAACTAACTCTTGAACATGCCATATAAAATTGACCATGTGAAAAACAGACACTTTGTAAATCTACACCAGCTAATTTTAAACTCTGCCCTTGTGCTTTATTGATAGTCATCGCAAAGCAAAGTCTAACTGGAAACTGCAAACGCTTAAATTCAAAATGATAATCTGATGGAATTAATGGTATTCTTGGAATGAATATATTTTCACCCTCATACTTTCCTGTAAAAAGTCGCTTCTATAACGTTTCTTTTTAGAGTTTTCACTTTGAGTCTGGTGCTGTTACATAATTTAGGAGGATTTAAATTACGCAACAACATTATTGACGTACCAATCTTTAGGTAGCCTAGTGGGCAAAGTTTCGGATTCGTGGCCGGCGGTTTTCGTTCAGTCGCGGGTTCGATCCTTGGCCGCCAAAGACCCACCGTGTAGCCGGGGTGGATGCACGTTAAATCTGTCGGGGCCCAAAGTCCTCCCGTTGGTGTGGTGGGGATGTTAGGAGAGGGGGGTACCAGCCCAGTTGTCGTCCTCGTCACTTGACCGTGGTTCAAAATAATTATAGAAAGAAAATATTCTGAAAGCTGATCCTTATGGTTAAGAAGACTATTCAAAGGTTCAGGATAGGATCTAATAGCAGGAATTTGGACTTGATCACCACTGCAGCACATTCCTGGAGGTTCTTCTATCAATTTTAAAGCATGGCACTACAAACAGGACAAACGTTTTCTGATATTTTTTATCTGCGATTTTATCATTTAAATAGTCAATATCTGTTATATATATTTAAAACCAAAGCTTTAGAAGTCCAAGGCACTAATTTAACTTTTGATCTTTTTTCATTGCATTTAATTACAGCTGCCTGATTCATAGGGGGGTTATTAGAAAAGTATTTTCGTATTGCTGCTCTATGTACTTCAGGATGGCTTTTAGTATATTTTGAAGCAGCTTCTCTATGTATTTCAAGATGACTTTGAGTATACTTTCAACAGCGTGTCTTACTTGTTCATATATAATTGAATTTGTGAATATTTTTCCTCTTTTTTTTTACCTTTATTTAATTGAAGAGATATTATATCATTAATAATCTATTCACTTGAACTTGATAAATTAATGTTAGATATTGATTGAGTCTTTGAAAGTAGCATAGATACATTTTCTTGAGGATGAAACACTAAAGATGACACATTTTCTTCATTTTGTTTCACATTATCATCACCAAGATTAACTTCACTTTTATTTGTTAATCCAACTATTTCAATATAAACATCAAAATGTCCACTATTATAGTTTCCCGTAAAACGTAATTTTTTTTTCTCTGAATTGTTTCACCAACAGAAGCTATAAGGCAGACGCCTTGATACACATCGAACTGATAGGGAAATAGCTCTGCCACCGCCATAATTTCGCAAATAGATCCATACGTGTTTGGTTTACACCTTACGGTAAAATATAAATCGTTAGTATTATAAGGAGCGCCAGGTAGCATTTGAGTGTAGCATTTAAACCGATACCAGTTGTTAAACATGTGAGAAACGATAATATTTCTCATTTTATACGCCATCGATATGTCACCGAACACCAGCAAAGACAGAAAAGAAAATAAACTTGCTCCGTCGCTAAGAATTTTAAAAACTTTGAAAGGAGTAGGTATTCTATCTATCCAAATATATTCAACATCCATTATTAAAAACTGTAACTGAAAAGTAAATAAGAAAAATCAATTTGTATTAACCTACAATGAAATACTTTTCAAGTTAAAAAATATAATTAATTTTTTAAAATCAAATTATTTAAAAATTCAACAAAAAATACTTACAAAAAGATAAAGTATAATAAAAATTTTTAGCAAAAAGTCACCCGTATTACGTTATCCTTTTTGCAAAGGGATAACTCTATTACGCTAGCAGCATATCTAAAACTGCATTTGAATAGACAGAATAGCTCTTAATAAATCATATCATTAAAAATAATTCTGTATTCTGAAAACGATAAAATATCCAGCCATTTTAAAAAAACAAAAACGTTTATTTCCTAAAAACCAAAAACTAAAAATTGCCAAAATACAAAAACAAAACTTTTGCATAATGTTTACATTAGGTTACAGTTAATGCGTACATCGCAATAAATATTTTGACAGCTACTTATTTTTTTTTTATCAATGACATGAATAACATACCGTTATTATTCATTTGTTAAAAGCCAACTTCAATATCTTCGTAAGATTGCGTTTAGATTTACAAATGTAATTTATCAATCATTATTAATAATAAAATACTTTTCTCATGAACTTGAGACTTACGTTTAGGTTCCACAACAATAAAAAATTATCTTTTGCTGAGCAAAGCGGGCGGAAGTCAGCTGGGGTTACCATAGTATAGCTTTTTAAAATTCACAATGCAAGGTCATTGAAATGCTTCGACTTGGCGGTGGAAGATATTTGGTGATAAATCCATCCTCCATCAGCGCATCAATATTAAATTATTTGGTATTTTCCATTTCGCACGCGCAAA
Source organism: Nephila pilipes (assembly GCA_019974015.1). NCBI lineage: Eukaryota > Metazoa > Arthropoda > Arachnida > Araneae > Nephilidae > Nephila > Nephila pilipes. The sequence continues at coordinate 6,823 of BMAW01068395.1, forward strand.
TCTCGCCAAGTAAACTGAATTGGTAGCAATACACAGTATACATATAAAAAAAATATATTCCGTTTGGCGTCGGTCATATCATTTTTAGCGATAAAGACGCCAAAAATGACATAACCAATGGATAAGAAAAGATTAACGGATGAAAATTACATTTAGGATTAGAATTCCGTAAAATCCGTTCTTAGTGAGCGTCTACATCGCAAAATGAGTAACTGTACCAAATTTCAAGTCAATCGGTTGTATAGTTTTAGAGATATCGTGATGAGTCAATCAGTGGTATTTCGCTTATATATATATAGATTAATAACTTAAAGGGGAGATGTAATGATAACTGTAACTGTGTATTTCATGTTAACTGTAACTGTGTACTTGATGTTAAATCTAGATTGTGACTGTTATATCATTGCTTGTGTTGTTGCTGTGTCGAGATGACGTTGATTGACTTCTGGTTAACAATAAATCTATATTCTAAGTGAACTGTTTGGATATAATGATTCTATATGTTCTGAAGAACATATTAAAAGTCAAAAACACAAACATAGCCTTTTGTAAGTGAGCGTCCTTTTCTATTTTTTCATTCTCATTTCCTCAATGTCTGAAGACTCATTTTTTATTTGTAGAGAATCACAAGTGTTGCATGTATCTTTAAACGGTTGTTTGAAATGTAAATTAAATTTAGTTGAGAATACCTTGTAATAATATTTTTCTTTCACTGGCTATATTTTTTTCTGTGCATTGCGCGATGTAGAGTTCGTACATTTTCTTAATATTTAAGACCGGATTTAAGTATTTTTTCTCTGGATTATGCTCTTCTGTAGTGACTGGTGTAGGCAGAAAATGAATTTATATGTTTTAAAACAAATATGTCATCAATTTTATTTCCTGGTACATGGTGACCACGACGATCAATCAACAATGAAACTTGTTCTTTACAACAGCAGTCATATACTCACCCGTCGCTCACTCATCCTTAAAATATTTTTTGCGAACAGAAATATTGTCTTTTCCGCTTCTTCGAAAATACACTCTATAACGAACAAAAAAGAAAAAAAAAAAAAAAAAAACCGACACACACACCAAGAAGGAGTTGCCCTATTGTAAGGAAATTTTGTATGCAAAGACATTTGGACTGAACATGCAAATGATTAAAAATTGGTGTCCAATGAATGAATAGTGGGAGATACAGCACATCGGAACTGCGCACTCAGCAGGTGTATATAAGAAGCGATTCTCAATCTGATGGTCACATTTTCTGTTGCATTGCAATTTAGGATACCTTTCAACGACCAAAAAATGTCTCACTGCAGGATTAGAGCTCATTACGAGCAACTGTCAGAGTTTGAAAGAGATCGTATCATTGGATTGAAAGGGGCAGGCTGGGCAAATCGGAGAATAGCTCGTCATATGGGTGGAAGCGACGCAGCAATTAAAAGATGCTGGCAAGAATGGGTGGACAATGGCAGATTTCAGCGTCAGGAGGGTAGCAGTCGATCTAGGGCTACAGCAGATCGGGAGGACAGAGTGATTGTCAGATCAGCTGTCACAGCGCCTGATTCATCGATATCAACTATCAGAAGAACACACGAATGTCCACCATGACCATTCACAGACAGCTGATAGAGCAAAATCTACACTCATACCGACCTCTACGCCACCTGCCACTCACGCTTGCTCACGGTCGAGCCAGATTATAGTGGTGCTTGGCTGGATCAAGTTGAAATGATGCTGACTGGGGAGGGATAGTGTTTAGCGACGAATCCCGCTTCCAATTGTGTCCTGACGATCATCTAAGACGTGTCTGGAGACGTCCAGGGCAGCGTGCCGATCCTGTAACTCTGAAATATATCATTGTACGTAACTCTGAATAAATCATTCAATTTTTCTGAAATTTTAATCATTTTCTATTATGTACATAATTTTCCTACTCAAAATTTTTTGTCTATATCGGAAAACTCCTTCTTGGAGCATTGGTTGTTTTTTTTTCCGGACGCCTTCTTTTAATTTCTTTAAAATTTAATACACCATATTAAAAATATATTTTGCTCAAGATGGGTATCTAACTGATAAAATGCCTCACTGGCAGTTTTCTTTTCATCCGAAATTGTTTTTTTCATCTCATTTCTGACGATATCAGTATAGCAGATTTACAAATGTTTTTTCAGGTATTAAATGTCCTCTTCCTTTTCTGTATCTTAAACCTTTTATACTTTTGGACATTTCTGTATTATTCTTTTCAAAAGCTTTTAATGGAGTGAATTAAATATTTTTAGATTTCTGAAAAAAAAAAATAATAATAATAATAATGAGAACAGAGCAGTTTTATTTTGTCATAAACAGCTTTTCAGTACCACTTTTATCTGAGATCAGGGCAGGTAGATTAAAAAAATTCTCTGTTTTACAAATTTTGTGTTATAAAATCGATATTGTGGGCATTATTTTTGTAGCTTTTGATTTGGTTACCGGCTGTACTGTGAATAAGTTGTTAGATACTGAAGTTTTATTTTGTATTGTGTGCGATTTTATTATATATTTTGATTTGAATTTCGAATTTTTTTACTAAATTTTGAATCTTTTGGTTTAAATTTTATATTTCAAATATTTATACAAGTGTCTTGAGTGTCTTAATTTTGTATATTGTAAATATATTTTTCCTGAAAAATGCACATTAAATTAATAAATTTCCACATTTTATTTTCAGGTCAATTCTAATAATGCAGGTCTCTTCAAAGTATCTAAAAGAGCATCCGAAGTTCAGCAGGTTAACTAGATTTTTATTATGATATAAATACATTATAGTATGGAGCTTATACAAAATAGTTGGTTTAAATTTTATTTTTTGAATATTTGTACAAGTGTCTTAATTTTGTTTAATGCAAGTATGAAAAATGCACCTTAAATTAATAAATGTCGACATTTTATTTTCAGGTCAACTCTATTAATGCAGGTCACTTCGAAGAATCTAACAGCGCATCCCAACTGCAGCAGGTTAACTACATTTTTATTATGATATAAATACATTATAGTATTGGGATTATACTTTTGATGTATATGGTTAGATGTGTGTGTGTGTGTGTGTGTGTGTGTATATATATATATATATATATATATATATATATATATGGTTTGTTTAAATTTTATGTTTTGAATATTTATACAAGTGTCTTGTGTGTCTTAATTTTGCTATTAATAGTATATTTTTTTCCTGAAAATGCAGTTTAAATTAATCTATCAAATCCTTATCTTCAGATCAGTTCTGATGATGTTAAGGTCTCTTCAAGAATCTAAAAGACCATCCTAAGTGCAGCAGGTAAATTTTTTTATTTTTATAAATGATGAAATGCTGCTATAATATGGAGATTGTACATTATAGTTGGTTTAAATTTCATGTTCTCGTTTCGAATATTTATACTAGTGTCTTGTGTGTCTTAATTTTGTATATTAATAAGTATATTTTTTCCTGAAAAATGCAGTTTAAATTAATTCATTTGCAAATTTTATTTTCAGATCAGTTCTATTACAGCAGGTCTCTTCGAAGAATCTAAAAGACCATCCGAAGTGCAGCAGGTAAATTTTATTTTTATAATGATATAAATGCGTTATAATATGGAGATTGTACATTATAGTTGGTTTAAATTTTATGTTTCGAATATTTATACTAGTGTCTTGTGTGTCTTAATTTTGTATATTGTAAGTATATTTTTCCTGAAAAATGCACCTTAAATTAATACATTTCTACATTTTAATTTCAGGTCAATTCTATTAATGCAGGTCTCTTCGAAGAATCTAAAAGACCATCCGCAGTTCAGCAGGTAAACTTTATTTTTATTATGATATAAATGCGTTATAATATGGAGATTATACATCATAGTTGGTTTAAATTTTATGTTTCGAATATTTATACTAGTGTTTTGTGTGACTTAATTTTGCATATTGTAAGTATATTTTTTCCTGAAAAATGTACTTTAAATTAATAAATTTGCACATTTTATTTTCAGATCAGTTCTATTATTGCAGGTATCTTCGAAGAATCTGATAGGGAATCCGAAGTTAAGCAGGTTAACTAGATTTTTATTATGATATAAATACGTTATAGTATGGAGTTAATCATATTAACTTCTGAAATAAATTATTTATTATTCAATGGCTAAAAATATTTATTTTCATTTTGTGGTTTTAATACTTATTATTAGAGAAATTTGTTTTGACTATTTACAGTTAGGAGCCAACCAAATGATTTGATAAAAAAAATTTAATAAGATTAAAAAAAGGGAGTTAATCGACTTGGCAAGTGAAGCATCCATATAAATGTCCAATTCTTTAAAAAAATAGCTTTATGTATAACTTTTCCATGAAGTTTCATTGAAATTACTTATAATCATTTATATAATTTATATTTTATACCTTAATTATCTTTCCTTTAATGGTGGAATTCAAAAAATTGGCAGCACCTTAAGTTTTGGAGACCAATGTATGTGTAATATGTCAAAAAGGTTTGTTGACAATTATTCGCGTAGTTATTGGACTTCATTGCAATATACTTGTATAGTCTGTTCAATTAAAAAATAGACCACACACACTGTTGAAGATCTCGGAGTTATATTTGGTTTTAGATTATTCCTTTCCATTTTTCCCCTTATGAAGGTAAGCTATTTGGCAGTACA
>BMAW01068415.1:0-45541 GCA_019974015.1 Nephila pilipes
CGAACAAAGTTAAAAACAGAGTACTCAATTATAAAATATGCTTCACAGTCCGAGGGCAAACACAGTGATTACACATTGGAAGAGACTCTCTCGAAAAAAGGTGTTTGTGTGTCAACCTCGTATATCCAATACGTAGACGTGCCAAAGTTACGTCCCGTCTCCTGCATGAAAATGTATTGCAATGAGTAAAGATAGGTTTTATATAATACAATTTATTTTGTATTTCCAGATACCATTGACTCTGTCAGTGTTCATGAATTATCGATTTAATGTATTTTTTTTTATATATCACAATAAGGAATGGTAGGAAACATTTCACCAATTGCAGATTTATCAGCTTTATCTAGTCTCATTGCTCTTGATACCCATAGGAGAAAATATCCAACAAAATATCATTCGGTTATTGTCTGACATTAAGTAATATAATTGTTTTAAAGCTTGAATCATCAATGGATAAGAAGAATGATTCCCGTCTACCCGGCATTTTGATTTCGTGGATGTAATGTTAATCCTAAGGAATTTTGACTTTTATTTCTCTCATCTGTACTATTTTATCTAATTGAATGCAATAAAGTTCATCCGAAAGATCAAAAAATAATGAAGGCTTCTGGAGAGGCTTCTGCACTTTATTGTATTCAAATAGATCATATAGTAAATATGTACGAATTAAAGTTAAAATTCCATTGGATTAACATTACGTCTACGAAATCAAAATGGCCGATAGATGGGAGCCTTAAGAACTCTAATGTATCCATAGAATCAGGGAAGAATTTTCATTGAGTCAACTTGAAGCACTTTCCAAAGCCACATAAATAATGAAAATCTCTCCTGTAAAAACAAAGCATGATGGAAGAAATTTAAAACTGTGAATTGAATTGTCTATTAAAAATGAGGCGCCAACATGATTGAATGATTTAGAACTGTCAGTGTAAATATGTTTAAAATCAGGATATTGCTCAACAAAGTCCTGTAAAAGCCAAATAAAAACTTCGTCTGATTTTGTCTAATCTATTGCTCTTAATTGAAATTTGTACTCTCCCATGAAGTGGAGGTAGGGACAATTTTTTGCTCGATATAATCTATCTAAAAATGTACTTTTTTGTGAGTATGGAAAAATATTTGATGATTCAATTCTGAAATTCTATTCAAGGGGCAATAGTTGTCTCCTCTTGTTCATTAAAGATTCAATACAGCCCTCATTTAAACTTATAATGGGTGATGTTCTAAGGGCTCCTGAACATAGTGGATGTACAGTATGGTGGTTAGCTTTCATTTTTTTTAAAATCTGATTTTCAGTTGGAGCTGTATACTGCGCAACGGTGATCTAATTTTGATCGGATGAGAGTGTGATACAACTGTAAAAGACAATTTTGACCCGAATCTTATGATGTATGGGATAAAACTTAAAAAATATTCATAGATTTTTCGCATGTTTTGTAGCGGAGTTGTAAAATATGTGAGCGAAATGTTAATTTTTTGTCGAATATAAGTCCTAAAAATTTTATTTCATCCACTACGTTTTTTAAAAATATTACTACAGAAATTTTCTATATCAGGACGAAGTTTCTTTTGTCTACAGAAAAGCACTCAAGCAGTTTTTGTCAAAGAGAAACTGAAACTATATTCAATTGTCCAGTTCGTGATTTTATTTATTGCCTGTTGAAGTTGTCTCTCTATGCTGTTCATTTCTTGTTCCATGCACGATATTTGTAGGTCGTCAAAGTATAAAAGAGGTTTTACGGAAGGCGGGATGTGTGTATATGTGTTCAAATCAATATTATTAACTTTTACTTCAAAAGTGCAACAGTCAAAACTCTCCCCTGTAGAGTCCCTTCTTATGAAAAAATATAATCGAGCCTACTTTAACATTAAAAAATCGGTGTTCTCAAATATTTAAAGAAAAGTTGGCAGGATACCTCTTAAGCTGTAGTTGCATAAGTTCCTGAGAATTTCATAGCTCCATGAACGCTTGTATGCCATTTCAATATCAAAACATACGGAAACAAGGTGTTTGTTCTGTACAAAGACATCTCTTATTTGAGTCCCCAAAGCGACTTAGCTGTCAACAGTAGATCTGTGTCGTAGGAAGCTGCTTTGGAATGGAGATAAAAAAAAACCAATTTTTTTTTCTCTAAAATGAACATAAGTCTGGAATTTATCATTTTTTACAGCACTTTACATAAACAGTTCATTAGAGCTATGGATCGATAGTTGGTTGAGTCTGTTGGATCTTTTCCGGGTTTTAAAATAAGAATAATAATTGTATATTTCCACAAGCGAGGGAAAATGTGTTCTTTCCAGAACCTATTATAAAAGTTTAAAAGATTTCTTAGGGAATTTTCCAACAAATGTTTTGTCATTTGATAAGTGATGTTGTTTGATTCTGGAGATTATTTATGAGAAGAGAGACCATTTCGTAGTTCGTGAAAAGTAAATTCAATGTTATATTTCAAATTATGTCAGGTGATAAAATTCCTTTTTTTCTTTTCAGTCGTACTTTTTATTTTTTTGAAACTATCACAGTAATTTTCTGGACTCGAAGTATGAGAAAGGGATAAAGCTATTGTTTTTGCTACTTCTTTGGGAGATGAAATGGTTTGACGATTGCAATCCAAAATTGGAATTTGTCTAATAATAAAAGCTCCCAAAATACGCTTTATTCTGCCCCATAATTATTAATTAATAATACTGTTATTTATGTTTGCAACATACTTCCTCTAAGATTCTTTTTGATTGTGTAAATGAATTTTTTTTCAGTTCAAGTTCAGAGATCTATTATGAATACTTTTATTGTTGTCATTTTTTAATAAATTTGGATTGACTGCCATTGCGGAAGTTTTTTTCGCAATGCGTAGTTTTTTTTAAAATCTGTTATTGATTTTTATTGTACTTAATTGTTTACATCTAGAGAGACTTGAAGTTTTAGGAAGTAGGATGACTAATGGAATTTGTGTTTTTATTTGCAAATTGGTTATTGCTTGGGTACAATTTGAGTTTGTACTTTTGGAAGGTTAAGAAAGGAATCTTATTTGCAGTTCGGAGTTCGCTGGTTGAGGGCCTAGAGACAGAATTCATAGTCCGCGAAACCACATGGCTATGAGCTTTTGTTTATATTGCTATTGTTTGAGTAGCTGTATTTACAGCTTTTGGAGTTTTAGAGACTTCTGGGATAGAGTTACTTTTAAAAACAGCTGCGTAAGATATTCCAAGTGTTAGGATACAGTAGTTTACTATTTTGCAGGCTTCTGGAAATGAAATCTTTTGATTTTTTTACACTTTGAATGTCTTTTTCCGTGATCCATTGAGGGCATTTGCGGGAGTAGGTAGGACGGTCACCTTTGCAATTCGGACAAATAGGTTACAAATTACAGTCTCTACTTTCGTGCTTTACATTGGAACATCGAGCATAGGTACCGTTGACCGCGGCAAATTGAATTGAATTATCAAGCCTTTGGCATTTGAAACAGCACAAAGCATCGCATAACATATGGACGTATAGGGCAATTTAAATTCACTATTTTAATTAATTTAGTAAGAATAGGGCTATTGAAAGTGAGGATGATATGTTTCGTTGAAATTATTTGACCGTCGCGACGAATTGTTTTATTCTTAGGACGTTACAAACATTTTGATTTCTTAAAGATTCTAAGGTATCCTTATCTGCATCGTATAAGAGAGAACATGAGGGGTACTTGCACTTAGCGGATAGTCGCTAGGGGTTATGAATTACCTGAGTGTGAAGAGCGAAAAATGATTCTTTTTGAAACTATCATCTGTCACATTTACTGTTATCCGATTGGTCAACTACTGATTTGTCTGCAACCGGTCTTATTTTTCTGATGAATACAAATAAAGGTAAGAGTTATGATTTAATTTACTGTCACATGTTTACTCTTTCAATCAGATGGACTGTGACTGCCATCGTACAAATTTCATAAATTTTGCATAATTTGTCAACAGTTATGCGGCAGGACAGTTGACAGTTTCTGCAAATTTAGTGAATAATTCGAAATAGTTATTGACTCATCGGCTTATATATTTTATTTAAGGTAGGTAAATGTATTTTTAATTCGTTATAGACCCTTACTTTATATATATTTACTCCATAAAAATAAATAGCATTGCTTTTTTCTATTATTACCCTTATCATCTTATTTCTATTATTATTCTATGAATGTCTTACATTTTTACCCACTAAATAGTGGAAAATTTTAAACAGCCCAAACATAAGAAATACGCAAAGAAAAAAAGTAAATATACCGATGAAAGGAGATTATTCAACGAAAGATGAATAGATAACTTTTTTATTGAGAGGAACTATGAGGCACTGTTTACTTTTTTTTTGTCTTGTTCCCTTACCTGTCTTCAAAGAATATAATTTGAAAAGGCATTATAAGAAACACATGTCTCCAATTTCGATGCGAATTAAGGAAAATGTTGTAAAGACAAAATAGAGTCCCTGAAAATAGGCTCTAAATCTCAGCAAATTTTTTTAAGCAATGATGTAATTTAGACAGAAACTTTTGGAAAAGCTAATTATGTTGTCACAAACTTAATCACCAAAATCAAAACCATTTTTTTTCAGATGTTGAGTTTAATATACAGTGCATGGAAAGTGCGGCAGATACAGTTTTTCCTTATAAGTAAGATGGCATTTCTAAAATCAGTCTGTCTAATCAAACTATAATCAGGAGAGTTCTATTCAAAATAATTTGAAAAGTAAAGTTTGTAAATTAAAACTGCAATGCGCGAGATTACTGGTGTTATTGATGCAGCTTAATCAGATTTAACTTTGATGTTATAAAATTGATAATAACGACTGAAATGTGAGTGTAGAAAAGGGTTTCTTTAGAATCATTAAAATACATGACGACATAAAGAAATTTATGTGAAGCAGTGAAACAACTATTAAAATCAATTTCTTTGTTTCTTGCCAATATATTTAGTTTAGTTACAGGTGGTGCCCATCTATGATAGATAAAAAAGGACAGCTTACAAAATTAATAGAAGACGATGCTATTCCTATCGGAGGCATGATGAGTTTGCTGTGATTTTTAAATGGTGAGTTTGGCGATATCAATACTTTACTGAAGTGAAAATACACAGTCGTGGCCAAATGTTAAAAAGTTTTGTGATATGTTTGATAAAATCAAATATTTTATGATGTCAAAAGCAAAATGTACCCCAAACCTTGGTGCCACTGGCTTGTAGATTTAGCATTTTTGGTAGATTTGACTGCTTATTTAAGTGATTTAAGCGAACGTCTTCAAGGTAAAAACATTTATCTGTATTATGTTTCCAACTATAAATGTATTGCAAATGAAATTAAAATTGTGACAAACCCAAATAAATGCAAACAATTTTTTTTTGCATTTCAACAGGTTGTCCGAACTTAGTCCTAAAATTGGGGAATATATGTTACCAAACTTTGAGATTTGATACAAGGGTTTGAAAATAAATTTCGGAATTTTCGAAAAAGTAAAGAAATAATTTTTTGGCATTTCCTTTTACAATTAATATAGATATACTGTTAAAGCAAATTTTTAAATGAAATACATTAAATTGTAATGTAACATATCATCTTGTAGAAAATTTTCACGTCTCTTTTTTGTACTTTAATAAATCATACAAGCCCGATATTTAATATCCCTTTCCGTAATTTCATTCACTATTCATGTCATCATTGACTGCATATATATTTGCAAAAAATTATCTTTCAAAACAAAACGCACTAAGAATAAGATTAGATGCAGAATATCGAATAAACACCTAGAGGAGTCTCCCTGCGAATTTCAACCACTTCAATAGAATAGGTATTGATGTCTTAATTCAATGCCAATTATCACATTAATTTTCTGATTTTCTAGTTATTTTAATATTTATTAAATTTATGATTAAATTTTACGTGTAAAGATCACATAAGATGTGTAAAACAATGTCAATCTGATTCCATATCGAAGCCTTTGTAACAGTGCGGCGACCCTCTTTACATCACTTGCCTCTCCTCACCATGCCGTGAGGTGGGAAGAACCATGTGCACATTTTCGCCTTGCCATTGAGATGGCACTCCAGAACAACTAATTTCTACAAACTAGCAGTAATGCAAATTTTTAGAATTCTACGTGCGCATATTCATTAAGGGTATTTATATCGGTACGGACATGAAAGTACCAACCTCGCACTCCCAACAACAGCTGCCCTTAATTCTCTTCGCTCATTCGATAACTGGACCAGCTGACAGCATCCCGGATATCATCCTGGTTTTCTTTAACTAACCAGAGTTATCTACAGTTTACGATACAAGCTGTATCCATATATAGATACTTAAACCAACCTCTTTATCTCTATGATAAATAAATAATATTTTAAATTTTGAGCTGTCCTGGATTCTTGCGACTATCTGATTCACGTTTATTAAAAGTGGTACATAAAGGTGGTAGTTATCCCTTCAACAGAAAAATCATAACTCATTAAATTGGTATTACTAAAATATGTTAATTATATGTTTTACATTTCTATTTTTTGCTCATAAGCTATTGTTAGTCTTAGAGTTATAACGATAGGCTATTGGTAATTTTCTTTTCTCTATCTTTAGGAACTTTTTATGAAGGGATTTGCATAAAATGAGACTTCAGCCCAACCAAATGATATTTGATCTACGCAAATTTTGAACAAAAGAATTATAACGAATTGAATGGAAGAAAAGTATATATAAGCGAAGCCGAATTAAATGGAAAAGAAATATATGTAAGGGGAGTCAAATTAGATATAAGGGACGTTGAAAATTTAAAAGCAAGAAATTGGAAGTTAGTACTTAGAATTTCGTGATTAATTGTGCGTAGACGTAAAAGACGTTTGTGAACTTTCATTGATTGTTATCTAACATAGATCCAGGATTTCCTGAAGTTAAAAAGAACTAATTTGTCATCATGATTTAACTTACTTTCACCCAAATAAGATAAAAAGATTTATATTTAATATTGTCGTTGTACCAGATTACAAACGTATCGAGGAAAGATGGAACAAAAGAGAGCATATTCAACATTTAAAATATCAATAGACGTAATTTAGTTATCATCTTCCTATTCACTGAATTGTGTAATATAATGACTAAATTATTACACTTAAAATAGATGGTGAATTAAAATATAACCTGGGAGATTTGCAGAATTAGATTTATTTTGTGTGGTCCCAAACAATTCTTATATTTCTAATGCGGCTTTAGGAAGCAAAAAAGGTTTGACATCCACTGCTGTAAAAGATTTAAAAAAAATGTCTGCTGTTTTTTGCTATTTAAATGAAATAAATATAGAAAAATGTATGGAAAAAAAGAAAATGAGAGGATAGGTACTAATTTAGGAATTAACTTACCAATAAGTGACAAGCAATGTGTTTAATAATAATGTTATATTATTCTATTCATTTTCTCGTAAATAAAATACTAGAACAAAATGTTTATCAAGTGATTTTATTTTATGGTTATAAATTTTTGGTTTACCTCTGTATTTCGCTCATTGAGGAAAATATAAATTTCTCGTATGAAATACTTATGACTGACAGAAAAATGTAACAGTGTGAGAGAGCGAGTAGAATGTGATGAACAATAGGAGATATAGAATACAATCGAAAATAAGTGACTTGAATTTCAAAAAAAAAAAAAAAACTGCTGTACAGTGATTAAATATATAGGGTAGTTGCAAAAAATAGGACCATCTCTTGCGACTATGTAAGCAGCTTTTCTTTGAGGCTTAAATGAAATAAACGTGTGAAAGGTGTCCTAAGGTATGGACTCCAGGCCATATACTTGAGCCATACTCCTTAGTTCTTCCTTAGATTAAGGTGAGATTGGTAAGGCAAACGAGGGCCCATCACGTCTCCCACATGCTCTATTGGGAGACGTGATGGGAGACATTGCTGGCCAAGAAAGTATATGGATGTCTTGCAGTGCTCGTCTGCTGATGAATGTCGTGCGGTGAGGCATCGTCTTGTTGGAAAACAGTATTTCGAAACTGTTTAAAGTAAGAAAATAGAACCGGCTGTAGCATTTCACTCACGCACATGACGTCATTGTGTCTCTGATATAGACCAAAGGGAATTAACTATTGAGGTGATCATAGTTTGGTGATGGTACCCCTAACTATGATGCCGTATCGTTCAGCAGTAGAGTGTTCCGTAGCATCGGACTTAGTACTGACTTCACATTCTTATCCATCGACTGTCATTGATTAAACAATAACTCGTACTTAAACACTGTTTTGCAACTTTAAATCATCCAAAAAGTTCTGGACTGACACTATTTAAAGTCATTGAGTCGGTGGTTGTGCATCAATGCTAATCCATGTGAAAGGTTCACAATTGCATTCTGTGTTCGACCAATAGTAGAGATACTGTTCTGACAGATATTGGACCATTCATTAACCAGGATATTCTAGCGATCCTTCTCTATTTTCGACTCTCCTTCTTGTCCACCAATTTCTATCTTTTTTTCAATTTTTTTAAATGTCTAGATCTCAGATTTACATTATTCGGCGCAGCATGGTTACATCTGGTTCTTGCCACCATTAAACATTACTGTTATTCATTCACCATTCAATACATTCTGATAAACATCGACATGTGTGGATTGTGGGGCTTCCTCTGAATACCTAGGATGATTCAATACAAGCATTCTGGCGTTCTCCTAGATACACCACTATCCCCAAAATTATCTACGTTCCCAGTCTCTCACCACCTTTTATACACATCCTTTGAATATTTGACTCATGTAGGCCTTTTTGAAAGCAGATGGGAAGCCTAACAAGCCACTCGTAGACCTAAAACGAAATCCATCGTAATTAAACCTGTTTGCTGAAACTGACTGGTTTGTCGTCGACTAGGCTTCTCCTCAATTTTACGAGTCTTCTAAGTAGAAAAACAGTTCGAAAAAGGGTATTCTTCATTGATAGAGAATAATAGTTGTTAACTCATCTAGATGTTGCGTTTATCACGATTTCGTCTGGGATGCGTAAAGAGTCTCTAACCATTGTTTGGGCAAATATGTTGACGAATGGCAAAAAGTTGATTTTTCTCATGATGTGTTGTTGATTCATCTGTCTTTTCCTCTCCTTTTATTTAACTAACTGAAAATATGAAAATTGGAATTTTCGGATCATGTGTATAAATCTTTCATCAACGCATTCCTCGAAATTTATAGAAATATACAACCGAATCTTCATGGTGTTTGTTGTCTTTACGAAAGTTATATAAAAATTATTTTAGAGATAAAATTTTAACTTTTTTATCAGTTTCTCTGCTTCTAAACTATAACAAAACTTGATCAGTCTTTTAAGAAAAATAAAGAACAAGATTTTTTTTATGGACAATTTGGATGTATATGGCATTCGTACAACGAAAAGAAAAAACTTAACAAATTTTTCGACTACTTTAAAAACTCAAATTTCGCAGAAAATACCGATTTTATTTATTTATCCATTAAAATAGCTGAAATCATCTTTTTCTAAAACTACCTTCCATTTGTAGCTACGATACTTTGAAATCAAGTTATAAGTATTTTAATATCAGACAATTTCCAAAAAAATTGCTGTAAATCACGATTTCGAAACCGAAAGTTAATGTCCTCTCAAAAATATTCGTTTTTTTCTTATATTTTTAAGAATATTTACTACTTATATTTTTTTAAAAAACTTTTAAAATATATTAAGATTCCTTTTGAGAAATCTAGCATCGTATTCATTAGTACAATTTTCAAAAAATCGGTGGCAATATACACTTTGTTTACTATTTAGCTGAGTAATGTTGTTTGAATTACATTTGTGTTCTGTTTTAATTGTCATTTTATTTCTGTATGAAATAACTGTTCAAAATGTATAATAGTTTTTTATATAGATAATATTTTTTTAAATTTAAACTGTGGGTAATACGAAAAATAAACGACAGTGCAAAAAAAAAAAAAAAAAAACCACAATGGTAATCATCATTCTGCTTGTCAGACAACTGATACCATTCTGCTTGTCAGACAACTGATACTTCTGTATCAGTTGTCTGACAAGCAGAATGATGATTACCACAGTGCGAGCAGCGTGTGCGTGCAGCACGCGACAGTGCGAGCAGCGAACGTAAAATTGGAAATTTAGAATTTTAGTTCAGTTTAGTTTTTATTAACGTTGCACTAGAAGCAACGCGAGGGCTATATTGACGACGGACCTCATAAATTTGAGCATTGGTCAAGTGACGAGTATGACACCTGAGCTGGTACCCCCTCTTCTAACTTCCACACCATGCCAACGGGAGGACTTTAGGCCCCGATAGATTTAACATGCATCAGCCCCGGCTACACGGAGGGTCTTTAGCAGCCAAGGATCGAACCCGCGACTGAACGAAAACCTCCAACCACGAATCCGAAATATGATCACAAGGCTACGCGACCACTCAAACTTAGGAAACAGTAATGAAGAATAGCCTCAAAAAAGATATAAATACACTTTGTAAAAGAATTTGTAGTCTAGAAATAATTTCAAGTCTCATTGAAATGCTGAGTTGCCCATTGTGTTTATCACAAAGTTTA
The DNA here is from genome assembly GCA_019974015.1 of Nephila pilipes. Lineage (NCBI taxonomy): Eukaryota > Metazoa > Arthropoda > Arachnida > Araneae > Nephilidae > Nephila > Nephila pilipes. Next base: position 10,565 of record BMAW01068415.1, read on the forward strand.
GAACTCAAGGAAGAATCCCGTTATGGTCTTCTTTCCAATATGCTGTTGAAATGCACAAACTGCAATTTTATTCATAGTTTTTCATTAACTGAAAAGGAAACAAGATGAATGAAATCAATATTCATTTTGTTCTACGTATGCGGTTAGTTGGAAAAGGCCATAATGCTTCGAAAAAGATGAATTCCACATTAGATATGCCATGTTTATCAAGTCAGCTTTCAGGAACTATGAAAAGAAGTTGTTGAAAGTTCCAATACCTATTGCACAGGATTTTTCGAATAATGCATCTCCTAAATAAGAGATATGAATTTACAGGAGGAGAGTTTGACAAGTTTGTGATGGTACTTAGTATCATGTAATGGTACTTGGCAACGTCGAGGTCACACATCATTAAATTGGTGCGTTACAGCTTTATCCATTGATACAGGTAAAGTTGTAGATATCGAAATTATGTCAAAGAATTATCACATATGTGCTTGAAACAAAAGTTTGAATGTATCAAGTGATCACATTGGTTCAAAAAATCATTATGGATCATCATCCAGCATGGAATCAATTGGCGCATATCGCATCTTTGAACAGTCTTGCCCTTTACGACAACTGAAGTATTCGTCCTTTTACTGTGACGCCGACTCACAAGGTTATTCAGCAGTGAAAGACATTTATAGAAAAAGAGAAGTGCTGGCAAATATGAGTGAATAGGGTACATTCAAAAAGGAGTCGGAACCCGCCTAAAATCAAGTCAGAAAGGATTAGTTGGAAAAGGAAAACTTACGGACAAATTTATAAATAAATTGCAAAATTACTACGATATTCCAATTAAAAGAAATGTTGGTGATTTGTCGGAATGCGAAATGCTGTAATAGCAGCATTTTATGACAGCTGTTCAGGAGTAGATCAGCTAATGCATGGCCAGTGCCCGAAAGGACAATTTAGTTGGTGTAAATATCTATGTACTCTTGCTTGCGGAACAAAAGTAAATGAGAAATACAAAAGTCTGTCTAAAACCATTGTTAATTCGATCAAATCTCCATACTTTGATTTATGTGACCAAATTTTATTAAAAAATGTCTCCATGGCAAAACACAGAATTCGAATGAATGTTTCAATGGTTGTTTGTGGAAAATAATCCCGAAAGTTGTATTTGACGACCATGAAATGCTTACTCTGGGAATAGAAAATCTGTAATGTATTTTAATGATGGTTATAAGAGAGTGTTAAAAATATTTCATGCATTAGTTGTGTTTCCTGTGCAATATGCAGTTGATTCCTTTAAGAACTTCGACATTATTCGCATTGCTGACTCCAAACGACATTCGTTACCATCAGCAAAAATGGCAAGAAAAAAAAAATTAGAACTGCAAGAAAATCAAATTTCAAAAGAAAAGAGGAAGAAAAAGATGTAACTTATAAAAGTGGGATGGGAGATTTAATTTATTTGGTATATATATCTTTGTTTTCTGTGAAAAAGTTTTAGCTTTAAATCCATTTTCTGAAGAATTTAATTTTCAGAATATTTATAATTTTTGAAAGATCATAACTCGAATGTTTTTTCCTGTATATTGATAAAATTTGGTAGAAATGTTTTTCATATTATTCGTAAGAACTTAAACCCGGATTTTTGTAACGCATGGTTTATAAAGGGTTTTATTCACATTTTAATGCATAAGAATGGAGGAATCCTTTTTTTTTTTTTTTTTTTTTTAAAAAAAAACAAGTGTTGTTATTTCGACTCATAATAACTCTGTAAGTAATATTAATTATTAAAAAATACTAGTTCAGGCTGTGTACAGGTGTTATATCAATATATATGCTGAATAACAATGTTATAGAAAAAATTTTCATGAAAGGAGAATATTTTGAAAATGTACTATTTTTGCCGTATTTTATGCTAAAAGAAAGCATTTAAAAATTTTTTTCATTGTAATAAAACTATTAAAATGTTTTTTTGTGTACATTCTAATTCAGATGATACTAAATATAAAAAAAAATTATTCATTTATACGGTTTTTCAAAATCATGGTTTTGAACGTAGTCGGATACCTTCAAAATAAATATGTTTCAGGCAATCGTCTCTATTGTTAAGAACCCGATTGAAACTTAGAACTCATTTCCAGGCGGAAAATTGTTCCGATTTTCATAAGAGTTTGTGACATTATAACAAATACATCCGTTTATGTTGCAATTCTCATAAAATTTAGGAACATTCCAAACACGTGCCATTTCTCACTGCAACGTTTAAAGTTTAAAACCCACTTAGCATTAAAGTATAGGAGACGAAATATTGAACACATTTTGCAGCCAAAAATAGAGCTTTGATTCAGATAGAAATGAGTAATATATATACACCACTCTGTAAAAGATAGCAAAGACAGAATATTAAATTAATGTTCGGGTTTTTGTAATCGGAATTTTTTTTCTCCAATATCGGGTGCTATTATTGAACATTACGCAAAGACAACTTTGAATCAAGCTCATTCCGGTTTTGTCCAGTTAAAAAAAATGTGCGCTTCCTATAAATTGTGGATGTTCATTGCAACACAAATGATTTCAAAATTATTCGATAAAGAATTAATGAATAATATCTATAAAAGATAATTACATAAAGGTAATTATCTTTTATAGATTTTATTCATTTTATCCTATTTTGGTCCTTTGTCTATATATTTATATAATTAACAATACTAAAAAATAATGCATAGTGACGTCTCAACAGAGATCCTAAGAAAATAAGTTAAATATGACCATTTATACCAAACAAAAACATAACGAAATCTAAAGTAGTAAATTTTCATACTAGCTGTTTTCAATTTCCTTGTGCATCATACATTATACCAATGATATCTTAAAGAAACAATGATATCTTAAATACAGTGAAAGGTAAAAGGAAAAAAAAACTGTTCTGCGAATCGATTTTGGATTGTCTGATTAATAAAAGGAAGGATTAGGAAGAGGAAGTAATAACACACGCAAAAAGAAATGCTAATGAAAAAGGATAGCCTGGAACTAAATTAAAGTCAATTAAATGAGCTTAAGATAATCTAAGGATGCTCATTTTTCATCAGTTCTTTTAGAACTGAAATGTTCAGTAATGTGGGCTGTATAAAAATGATGGCAATGAAGATATATTTTTAGAGACAAGGGGAAAAAACACCTAAAGAATGATAAAAAAAAATTGATCAAAAATGTATATTTAAAGAATGTTATCAAAATTTTTATAAGTACACCATAATGTCAAAAACATTAAAAAACAAATTTAAAAAAAATTCAACATATTCTGCAATTCAAATCATCAAGAAAAAAGTAAGATATATAATGGCGGGTGTGGATTTAGAAGCCTTTTCTGAATAAAGAACAAATACGTTCAAAATAATTAACACTTTCACCATTTATTTAAATTTCCTAAGATACAAACGGAAATTGGAAATGTATTCAATGCATATCAAAATCGAATTAGAGGGACGATATCCATTTAAACTATAAAAATAAATTAACGTAAGAAATTAAACATTTATGTCCTTGTATAAAAATTAGAAGGATATCATAATAACATATTGGGGATGATTAATGAAAAACATTTGAATATGTTTTGACAATATTTGGTTATGAATATTAAAACTGATAAAATTAATATCTTATCATAATAGTAGCTATAAAAATATTTTGTTAAACCTTTTGCATTTGAAACCGAGTGATGAATGATACTAATTCTAAATGCTCTTGTTAACACAATCATATGGTATTTTGTATATATATATATATATATATATAATATTAGAATAATCGGGAAATTAAATACCTTGTTTGGAAATTAAAATTATATATACAATTAATTCATATATTTATATAGTGTATATAAACCGCATTATTTGATGCAGTTTCCATAAAAGTTGTGCTACTACCATACGAAAATAATTTAGCTTGGGGTGTCCTTCACATCCAGACAAAGATGCCAGTTAAAACGCAGTTGTGACTTTAGAGAAATACCAGACGACTTTTTTGCAGCACAAGAACTTAGAGATGGAAGTCAAGACTTCACTGTATTGAAGTCAAATCTCTGATAACTCAAAAACCTAAATCTCCTATCTTTGCAAATATTATTTTCGTTCCCAATGAGGATCTAGGGACTAACAGCTGAAATCGTAATTTCCATTTTTGCCAATGAATAGAAAATATCGTATCGCATTATTTTGAAGAGGTATGGTTAAATTAATTCCACATGAAATTTCACGGTTGAAGGAACCGAGAGTGATCTGAAAAATGTTCACTGGGACGGACGTTTCCGTGGACAAAACGAATAGTCATTTAGAGTGCCCATATCCTTTTACCATTCCTTCTATGTTGCATAGGAAATGTTAGGTGCACCAACCACTAACCTTTTATTTATAAATAAAATCAATCTATTTATTCAACACAACCAGTTCAACAAGAGTAGTTGAAATACTTTTCAAAAGCAATGAATAAACTGTTATATCCATTTATAGAAAAAAAGGCTTTCCCATCAATATAAATTGGTATCCTTAGGGGCCTAAGGATAGTCCACTGGTTTATTGGAGTGTAGGGGGGGGGTCGTATTGCCGAATTGCATGGTGATTTTGATTCATGTACTAGTCCACAGATGAAGCAGTATTTTGAATTATTCTGTTTATTTACGGATATACGAATGAAGGAAATGTACAGACCTCTTATTTACAAAGTCATTTTGATTTAAGGACCTAGTTCTTCAAATACGGTGGGTGGCAACCTAACTTTGTAACATTATGTCGATGGGCTTTAAACACGTTCTGGCACTTAGAGTAGAAACTTCAATCGTTCACATCAGTAATCGCGCGGAAGGAGTAGAGTTGCTGAGAAAAGAACGGAGCTGAGCGGCACACGAGAAAAGTTACCAATAGCGATATGTCCCACGGTTGTGTTCTAAGACAGAAGGCGCTACATGAGCTAACTCATGGTGCCGATTTCTCGGTGCCATCTGTAGAACAAATGAGGAATTAGTTTTGCATTTTTTTTAAATGCGATTAATAAATTGATAATTAGCTGGAAAATCTTACATAAATAAATAATTAAGATCCCAATACGTTTAGCAAACACGTTAGCACAGAAAAGTGCATTCGAAATTTATTCAAAACACATGTGAAGTGACGCAATAGAAAATTGACTATTCTGTTATAATTACACTACGAATTAATGAAAAGGTATCATGATTTTGAACCGTATAAAGAAATTGTAATGAAAATATATCGGAGCTAGAGCTTTACTCTCTAAGTTTGAATATTACACTATACGAGAACTTTGGTTAATTACGAAATTTAATAATTAATAATTTCCATTAGATTATCATCCACATAGAAGATTAACTTCCACAAGAGTGTTTTCAGTTTAAAGGGGTCTTTAATCTACGACAATCAGGTTACTAGTCATTGAATATGTATTCAGATTTCCATGGAATTATTATGATGTGATACGATCATTACCGATATGATAATGGCAAGTTACTTACATACTCTTAATTTTTTTGCAAGACTAAATGTCTTAAAGTTGTATCATTTGAGTAAAATTCATTTAGAAGGTTACAAATACTTTGAAATGTAACTGTAAACACGAAAGAATTTATAATGTTACTTAGGTTTTCCTTTTTTTTTTTTATCTCATACATAAAGAAAAGAGAGTGAAATAAATAAAGAAATTGCCACAATGAAAAGCACATGTATAGGATTGTTTAACTACAAATAACAAATCCTCCATCGACACATTTCGACATTTTATACTCATCGTCAGAAAAATCTGTACCTAGAAGGACGCAAAGTACGTAAGTGAAAATTTAGAAAGTATTTCTACTAATTTAGAAGTGCAAATCACACTGAAGTGTCAGTCGCTTCGGTGCCAATACTATCAGCAAACATGTGACTTCTCGCTCCATTAAAGACTCTTTAAAAGTTCTCCAAAAGTATATAATTTGATTCTAAACAATGTGTATGGATTTAATTAATCACTTTGAAGTTTAGAATGAGAAGAAAATGACAGTCATTTAAATAGCTGGACGCCTTCGAGAAGAGTCTCATCGTAGGACTGCATGAAGGCAGCGATCATTCCATCAGTGTGCGCGTCATATCGATGACGCAGATGCTGCAATTTCACGCTGTTAGCGGAATTGGGTTAAGGAACTTACCACGTGTCATATCAGGGAGAGCTACACGGACTATATGCAAGGAAGATCGATGAATTATCTGGCAAGTGTGAAGCCCACCATTGTCACAATTCCGTACATTAAGCGAACAATGATAACCTCTCTGTATCCTGAAGTAAGTAGCAGTACCATTATTTGATGGCTGTATGTTTATGAATAATTTGCACATAGACCAGGAAGGGGATTGCTTCTGACCTTTCAGCAGAGTCACCAGAGAATGTAATGTAACCACGAAAAAGCAGTATGGAAACTTGTGAAATGCCAATAGCTCATCTTTAATGACGAGTCCCTCGTTTGTCTTAGTGTGGATAACAGTTCAAAAGTTTGGAAGCAACGTGGTACACGCCACGATGGATACATGATTTGTTGTCATTCTTCGCACAATCGGACAGTTGGGTGTAATTGTATTGGGTGCAATTTCGCTTGATGCACGATCGCTGTTAGTCTTCACCAGAGTCAATTTGACTGCCCAAAAGTTCGTTAAACAGTTTCGTCGACCGGTGACCACTCTTTTTGAGAATATTCACATCAATCCTTTATTTCAACAATACAACAAGATTCCAATAAATTTCATATTAAAATATTAATAAATAATTAAAGAATACGGCTTGAAATTTTCTAAAATCCATTTAAAAATTAAATTTTTAAAACTGTGTATCAAGTAATGTATCAATTTTTGATTTGAAATAATTTATTCGAATACAGAAACGCTATATGGCATGCTAAAATATTAATTTTTAAACGCTTAATTAGAGAAAACTGTTTAAAGAGTACTGAAGCTCCTTAAAGTTTTGAAGTTGATTTCCATTTTAAAAGCTTAGGATGGAGAATATTAAAATGCTGTTATTTAAATGTTTGATAAATAGATAGGTGGTAAAATAAAGTACTTGAAATAGTTAATTTATCATTCAGAATGCATGAATCAAAAGTTATTCAGCAATTCCCTCTTTTACAATCATCGCCAAAACGAAAGGGGAGGGGAGCCTAGAAGGAAGCAAAGTACATAAATGCAAATTAAGAAATTGTTTCGTCTTTGTTAACCTTTCAAAGAATTCTGTTAGATATGCATATGATTAAAGTGTCCGTTGCTTCGACGCTAATATTTTCAGAAAACATGTGACTTACCGCTGCACAAAGGATCCTTTAAAAGGTTCCCCCAAAGCGAGAAATTTTGATTCTAATTAATGTGTTTACGTTTAATTTATCTCTTTGAAATTAAGAATAACTTTGAGAAAGAAACGGCAGATATTTGAGCAGTTCGTTAACAAGTGTCGCATCGTAGGACTACATGAAGAGGGACACTCTTGACTGGAAATAATGAAATTAACAACGAATGAACTTCAATTCTGAAAGAACCTGTTAAGAAAAAAGTAAGGAAAACTCCCAAGTATGACAAAGAATATCTTAAATTTGGATTCTTATGGACTGGAGATGAAAATGAGCCTATTTCACTTTGCTTCATTTGTTTTGAAAATCTAACATTCGATAGCACGAAACCATCCAACTCAAAGCGCCATTTTCAGACAAACCATAATCAGTACAAAGATAAACCCTTAGATTCTTTCTGAAAATAAACTTAAGGATTTAAATCAGTCTCAAAAAGCAATGCTGGGTTTGACAGGATAATCAATAAAAACTAGAAAATTCGTATCGAATGTCGCTTTTAATTGCGAAATAAAGCGCAGCGGAATCTATCGGCGAAATTTTAATCAAACCTGCAGCCAAGATAATGGCAGAAGTACTTATAGGAAATAGAGTGAAACAAACTTTTGACCGCGTTTCTCTTTCAAATAATACAGTTCATCGACGAATCTTTAATATATCTAATAATGTAAATCAGATGTTATTATCTGATATTTCTCAAAGTCGTTATTATGTATTGCAAGTCGATGTGTCCTCTGATATTGCGAATTTTGCAAATCTTATGGCATTTGTTAGATACGAAAAAAATCAAGAAATTCATGACGACTTTTTATTTTGCCAGCTTTTATCAGATCACACAACAGGAGAAGAAATATTTAATGTTATGAATAAATTTATGCAAGAGAACAAAATTGATTGGAATAGATGTGTTGGAATAAGCACAGAGGGAGCAAAAAGTAAAGTCGGAATTAATAAAATATTCATTGCAAGAATTCAAAATGTTGCTCCAAATGTCATGTCCACACATTGTTGCGTACACAGAGAGGCTTTGGCAACACGTGAGACGCCTGATGATCTACAGAAAAATCTGGATGAAAGTGTGAAAATCGTTATCTACACTCTAAAAAAAAAAAAAAAAAAAAAAAAAAAAGGACACTCCAGAAGGAGTTGCCCAAATGTAATGAAATTTCGTATGCAAAGATATTTGAACTGATCATGCAAATGATTAAAATTGGGTGTCCAATTAATGAATAGTTGATGTATATAAGAAGATATTCTCAATAGGATGGCCAAAATTTCTACTGCATTGCAATTTAGAATACCTTTCAACGACTGAAAAAATGCCTCGCCGCAGAATTCGAGCTCTTTACGAGCAGCTATCTGAGTTTGAAAGATGTCGTATCATTGGATTGAACGAGGCAGGTTGAGCAAATCGGAGAATCACTCGTCATATGGGTCGAAGCGATGCGGCGATTAGAAAATGCTTTCAAGAATGGGTGGACAGTGGCAGATTTCAGCATCACAATGGTAGAGGTCGACCTAGGGCCACAGCAGAGTGCTGAGTGATTGTCGGATCAGCTGTACCAGTGTCTGATTCATCGATCAATCATCAGATGTGCGACCCGTACAAGAGTGTCCATGATGGCTATTCACAGAAGGCTGACAGAGCGAAATCTACGCTCGTACCGACCGCTACACCCCCTGCCATTCCCTCCTATACACTATCGAACCAATTACAGTGGTGCTTGGCTCAATGAGGTTAGAATGAGGCTGATTGGGGATGTATAGTATTTAGCTACGAGTCCCTCTTCCAACTGTGTCCTGACAATCATCAAAGACGTGTTTGGAGACGCCCAGGGCAGCGTGCCGATTCTGCTTTCCCTATTACACTCTAAACAGGCCCTCAACCAGGAGTTATGGTCTGGGGTGCCATTTTCCTTGATAGCCGGACCCCTTTGGTCATCGTTAGAGGCACACTTACAGTACAGTGGTAAGTCAACAACATTCGGTCAACATGAGACCTGTTTTGCTACCATTCCTTTTGCAGTACCCTGGCCTTATTTTTCAGCAAGCTAATGCCAGACCACATACGGCACGTGTGGCTGTGAACTGTCTTACAACTTGTTAAACACTTCCTTGGCCAGCCAGATCTCTCTCCAATCGAACATGTCTGGGACATGAAGGGAAGGGGACTGCATCTACCAGGGAATGTCCCAGTCCGACATTTTTAGCAAATTAGGCAAGAAATACCACGGAAGACCATCAGAGAGCTTTATCATTCTACGAATCGTCGTATGGCAGCTTGCATCCAAGTTAGAGGTGGGTCAACACCTTTTTGAGCTCATTACTTTGTGACAGTGTAACTCTGAAATAAATCATTCAATTTTTGTGAAATTTTAATTATTTTCTATTGAGTACATAATTTTCCTGTCTGACAATTTTTAACCATCGGATAACTTCTTGGTGCGTTATATTTTTTTCTGTTACTGAGTGTCCATAAAAAACCGTCCTTTGAATAACGACTTTTTTCGCAAATATGTGAACAAATAGGAAATAGTCATACCCAGCTTCTTTTTCATACCGATGTTCGCTGGCTGTCTCAAGAAAAAACCTAAATCGATTGTTTGAGCTTAGACATGAACTTCAATGTTTTCTTAATGATAGATTTCAGATGAGAAATTGTTTACGTCACTGGAAATGGCTTTGTAAACTAGAATATTTAGCAGATGTATTCTCTGTTTTAAATTGCCTCAATTTATCGTTACAAGGCAAAGAAATTTCATTGTTTCCCGCTCAAGATAAAGTGAACGCTGCCACCTCAAAACTAAGTTTATGGCAAAAGGGAGTTGGTAATGGCGATGTAGGCTCGTTTCCCTCTCTTTATAAGTTGAACTACTAAATTTGACACTGATATTCTGAAATGCATAACACAGCATTTGGAGAGTTTGCAAGTAGGCTTGAAAAACTATTTCCCTAATTTAAACAAAAATACTGAATGGATAAGATATCCGTTTAACATTAACACAACATCCATGCCAGGAGATTTGTCGAATGCGTAAGAAATTCAAGCGTTCTTGAAAAATAAACATAAGGAGAGTACTTTAATATCATTCTGGTTATATATGCAACTCGTGTATCCGGTTTTAACAGAAAAAGATCTGAAATACATTTTGCCTTTTCCAACTTCATATTTATGTGAAGTTGCTTTTTCAGCATTTGTAGGCATTAAGTCGAAAAAAAGAAACAGACGATTGGACGTGGAACCGCATCTTAGATTAAAATTAACAATCAGGGAACCAAATTACGCCAGTCTGTCATCTCAGCACAAGCAATTTCATCTTTCTTATTGATCCAAATAAATGTTATTTATAATATAACTTTCATTTACATTTTAGTATGAATAATTTTATTTCTCTTCTCTTATTCTTTTGTGTATGTCACAAAAAAAAAAGAAAAAAATAAATAAATTTTGATTATTATTAAAATGTATGCATTTCTTTAACGAGGGAAAGAAAATTATAGAAGGGGTTCACATATGTCGAAAGTTTGAAAACACTGTTATGTCACGTAGAAATACGTTGATTTTTATAAAAATTCGTTTTTTGGAAGTACTCTGTCGAGTTTCCGTAAAATGTTGAATGCATGTTACTTTTCCAGATTGGAACTTAAATAATATTTAAGTTATATGCATCTCTTTTATCACAAAACATTGCTGTAAAATTTGGGATTTCTTATTAGTTATCTGACAACTGGAAAGTCAACTTTATTATTGTTGTAATTAGCAGACATTAATTTTGAATAATTTGGAAAAATTAAAAATTAATTTTAAATTCAAAATTTTTACCAAAGGCTATCAGATAATTTACATAACGAAATAAATAAAAAAAAAAAATGGGTTATAAGCATAGTTTTTTGCCATAAAAAGTAAATAAAGATTTAATAAACTATTATTAATCGACTTATGAATTAATATTAATTTTACGTTAAATAAAAATATTTTGTTTTACGAAATGAATTACAGTATAAAACTTCTTAAATTTTATGATTCTATTCAAAGTACTTTTATCGCATCAAAAAAATTGAAAATTTTTATTCAGAATTGTTTGTGTCTTTCATGAGTTCCAAAATGTAGCTACTCTTTTAATTATAGTTATATTATTTAGGTTACTAAGGATATTTTATAATATGGTTCGTAGTATTTTTTCTGATTAATATGTTTTTGTTATATATGTTTTAAATTTATTTGTTACTATATGAAACTCTTAATAAGAAATATATGAAATTTAGGAGTTCAAATGTGAGTAATCTTAAGATAAGTTACTTGGATTTTTAATTTTTCATAGAATGTCATGAGGCGATTGCTAATTTCTAGTTCCCTTAGATTTGTTTTGTAAAAAGCATTATTATCTTGAAAGAGGCAAATAATTGCCTTGTATAACAAAATCCGAAAAACTTTAAAAGTCCGTTCAGCAGCATGTCTTTTACTCTACTGAATGAATTAATAAAAAATTGTAACTATAGATAACAGAGTACTAAGTGATTGGTACCATAATTGGAGGGAAGGCTGAGACAAATTTCACAAAATAGGCAAAATGTCCAGATTTATTGGAAGAAGTAAGCGTTGATTTGTAACTGATGATTGATTTTGGTAATCAAACAAACAAGAGTACACAACAAAAATAGCAAACACAGAACGAATACATCAGTATTCGAATATAAATATTTTTAGAAATTTTTAGTAGAAGTTCTTAAATTATTAATAATCCTTTTAAGTAATAATTAAATATTTTGTTATGGTCTCAATTACTTTATTTAGTTTCATAGGTTAAATGTCACTCAGTTTTTCACTTTCACACATATACACAAAAACTTAGTTGACTTTAAAAATAGCTTTATATATATACACACTTATGATAGCTATTGTGCATACGAGTAGTTGTAACAATGTGCTCTATCAAGATTTTCCCTTCAACTAACTTTTTAGTGTTTCTTCATGATTGTGTTTGAATTCAAAATCCTTTCCTTTACAATGAAACGTGACTCACACTGATTAGATAGAAATTATAAAGTGAGGTGAATAAATTGGATAAAATGTATTTATTAGCAGCTATGAGAGGAATAATCGGTATATAAAAAGTTAGATGTCATTAGCAGAAGTTATTTACAGGCGCTGAGTCTGTAACTTAAAGAATAAAGACTGTTTTGTCAAGGATTTTTCAGATCATAACTAGGAAGGCACGACTTTGGGTTAAGAATTAAAAACTTTCAGTTCAGTTAGTCTATTCACTCAAACCCGAATAAGTTGATAAGAAATAGATTAAATTAACTTTCTAAACTTTAAATCAGTTGCTCTTTAGCAGTCTATTCACATAGAAAATAATGTGAATGATCGACCTCAAAAATTTAAAACTTGAATAAAGAATATGCTTATCATTTGTCTTCCTCTTCATTAGACTATACAATTTAGTGACTAAATATTATAAGACTTGGAATGAAAAGCGATACAATTCATATAAGGACTCTATATGGAAAATATAATTTCTTATGTGAATGTTCCATCTAAAATATTCCGCTTTGTAAAAGCTTAAGCATGATTATACTTATAAAGGGATATTGTATAAGATGTACGTATAAGAGGTGATGTTTAGTAAACATCTTTTTTTAGAGGAACTGATATATCTTATTTCCCTGTGAAAAATATAGGTAAAATAAAAAGATAAGTTTTTCTATTCTGCAGTCTTTGATGGATTCGAATTTCAAGGTCCTAACACCGCTGTTATTAAATCACAAATCTACCACATTCCCCTCGGAAAAAAACTGTGAAAGATCCCAAATGAAAAATTCCACAATAATATTAGTACCACGCAAGTTTATATCCCAGATATTAAAACGAACTCTATTGTAACACACATACTTAGAAAAAGATTCATTCTATCCAAATTTTATTCACAACGGAATAATAATAACAGCAACGCCGCAATTTCTTTTTCTTTTTTTTTTTTTGTCTCAGGAAACACCACGTCAAGGCTAATACAATTTTTCTTGTGTGACGTCTTAACCAATTCTTTTCACGTCTCCTTTTTCGCTCGGAATGTAGGAGGAACTGATGAAGAACGATGAGCTGAGAGATGATTGATGACTTACTGCGGGGGTCACGCAGAGACTCAGCGGCACCGAAATCTCGTCTGCTCTTCCTGACTGATGTCGTCAAACAACGATCAACAATGGATTTCTCCTCCCTCCTGTGATTGTTTATTTCTTTTACCTCGAAAAGCATTTAGGAACTAGCGATTCCACCATTTTTTTTCATCATCATTTCTGGGAAATTTCTCTTTTTCAGCAGTATTTCAAGAAGTTCAGTTTGCTTCGTAATCCTTTTTGTATCTATACATTTTTTTTGTCTTCGCTTCCAAAATGATTGTTCATTATATTAGTATTTGGATTAGAATCATTTGTCAGATTTGATGTGACTTAGAAAAAAAACATATATATATATTCTCTAAACATCTGTCTAAGTCAATGCTTAGAGAAAAGTTTGGATTTAATGTTTTTGGAGAACGATTTTTTTTCGAGAGGTTGTTAAAGATCTTAATCATTGGATTAAATGTTTATGTTTGTTGTAAAACAAATGAGACTCATAAGATGAGAAAAAGAAGCGAAAGTCAACAAAAAAAAGTTACATAAAATCTTGAGAGTTTAAAAGAAGCTCAAATTATGTTTTGCTGCCGGAAACAATACGACTTATATTAATATTAATATATTTGTCTACATTTTTAATATAGATTGTAATTATTGCATATACTATTATCGGATCGTTTCACGTTGAAAGACTTAAGACTCTTTAAATACATTTCGCTATATTTGGTAAAAATTTTGGGTGTGCAATTTGGAACGAATATTTTTTTGAATAGAATCTTTATGAATTCTTTGTAAATGGGTCGTCTGTATAAATCATTTGTAAATGGATAGAAAAATCATGTGTATAAATTATCCGTCTGCGTAGATCATGTGTATAAATCATTTGTCTGTATAAATCATATGTTTAAATTATTCTTCTAACTAAATCACCTATAAAAAAATCATTTATGAGTATAAATCATCAGTATAAATCCCATGTGTAAATGAATTTGTTTATTCAATGAAACTCTTGCAATTATTTAAAATAAAAATATTGTTAATTTGAGTTTGACCTGTTTTCTAAGTATTGTCAAATTTTTACAACATTCAAGTGATCAATTCAAAACAACATTTATTTTAACTTTTCTTTAAGTTTTGCAACAAATGAATTATCCATATACATTTTTGCGGGGAATATTTCATAATAGTTAAGAAATATTTTCCTCGCTATATCTCTGAGATGAATCCACAATATTTTCCAACTCTTTATCCTCACGTATAATCGTGACAGGAGAAACTTTTCATCTCCGGGCTTCTGAAAATTCTTCAGGATTTATCAAAGTAATAAATGGCTTCGTATCCATAGGGGTTATTCAACACATTAAAATTATACACATTTATGTTATCAATTTGGATTTTTTGTTCTAGAGGTACTGTTTTAAAAACCAAATATTGGGCTAGATTGCTACTATGTTCATCTCAAAAACTACATTCTTTAAGATGGAGTGATTTCCTACATGTATTGTGGCCGCGGTAGTCTAGTGATCATGGTCGCGGACTCGCTGCAGGCGGTTTTCGTCGAGTCGTAGGTTCGAGGCTTGATGCCACTAAAGACTCGCTGCGTATACAGCGCTGATGCATGTTAAATTTGTCCAGATTCCGAGAACTTCCTTTGGCATGGTGTGGAAGGGGCCACCCCTGATGTCCTCTTCGTCACTTGATTAATGTTTAAGATTATGAGGTCTGTCACCAATAGCCCCAGTGTTGCTTCTCTAGTGCAACGAAAATAAAAACAACCTCATATCGCTTTAAGTAAGGCGCAATGCATGATGATTAAAAGTGTTTTTTTTTAACAGGCTTATATAGTTTATAATGATCATTAAAAGTATTTTTGTAGTTAACATATTTATTATTAAATTTTTTGCTATTGTTTTGAAGAATTAAATTAAATGAACTTTGAATTTTATGCATTTCTTTTAATAAAGTGTTTTAATATTAATATTATTTTCTTATCAATGGTGAGCAAAAATATTTATTGGTATTTGAGTATTATCAAATTTTAAAAATTTTCTTAGTGAATAAATTCAAAGTTGATAATACCACATTTTTTGACTATTCATAATTGTTAAACAACTCTCTAAGTTTTGTAACAAATGAATAATCTGCACACATCCATCATCGCCGGCAATATATTATAATTCCGTCAAACTTTTTAAATAATTTCCTTCACAATATCTCTGAGAGGAATGCATATTCTATGTTCCAATCCTATATTCTATCCCCTCCTCCCCAGTTCTATGTTCTTCCTCCTCAGATATAATTGTGATAGAAAAAATTTTATCTCAGGGAAGATAACTTTTTGAAATCCTTCGGCTGTGACCAAAGTAAAATAACCATAAATTCCTTCATTTTTATTGCGGTTATTTAACATAATAAAATTATATACATTTATGTTATCAATTTGGATTTGTTGATCAAGAGGTAGAAATCTAGATTCAAATAATACTTGCCAGAGTATCTTTTTCGTTTATCGCAAGAGCTACAATGGTCGATGGAGTAATTTCATATATATGTATATATACTACACAATAATATATCGATATTAATAAGTAAGCTATGTATGAAGTTTTCTTTTTTTTCTTCTTCTTTCTAACAGTCCATGCTTAAATACAAGGGGCGTTCAATAAGTCCTTTGAAAATACAAGAGAGGGCTCGCGTAGCATTGAAAATGGTTTGTTTCGGTAAACATTATGATTCACTATGTCTCAATTATTCGTATTCGTGATAAGGACATATTTCTCACCTCAAAAATTCATCCTCATAACTTTCCCAGCCGATTTGATCATCCTCGCCATTTGAGAGTAGATTCACCAGAAGCAGTCTATTGTTTTGATTGTTGCTTTCCCCTCTGGAATATAACGATGAATCCATTTATTTTCGACACTGACAACTCGACGAGGCAGCAATCAAATTTTGATTTTGTAGCAAATGACTACCAAATCAAATTTATGACTTAGTGTCAAACTTGTTTCGCGGCTCCATTTAACAGATAGCAGCACCCAGTGATAACAACAATTTTCTTCAGTGATGCCCTCTGTCTTCAAATACAAGTACCTCTTGAATTTACCTTGCAGTTTATAATGATCATTAAATATTTCTTTGTAATTAACGTATGTATAGTAAATTTCCTTTTATTTTCTTTCTGAGAAAATTTATAATAACTAGAAATAAAATTTGAATTATAATCCATCTTTTTTTTTTTTTTTTTTATCAAGGTGTTTAATTATAACGTTACTTTCTGATTAGAAGCTATTGTTCGAAAACTTTTAAATGATTGTTATAATTTATTCCAAATCTTTGACATTAAAGTTGAGTTAAGATGACAATTACAATTGTAACTTCATTTAGACCAGCCGCGTGTCTTTTACTTTGTTAGATTATGATTATTTATTAACTTTGCATGAAGGATGAAAACGAGGCCTATAGGCTACGGACTTCATAATTTAAGATCTCTATCAAGTGACGAGGACAACACCTGATCTGCATCTTCCCTCTCCAAATTTCTATATCTCTACAAAGGGAAGTATTAGTACCTCGATAAATTTAACCTGAATCACCCCACTACAATGTAGATCTTCAGTAGTATCAGGGCTCGATCCCACCATTTGATGCAAACCCTCTACCGGGAGTCCACGATAATGACTGTTAGGTTATCGTGGCCCTTTACTTGCTAGAAATTGGCTCGTGATTGGAAATTAATTTGATATACTTAAGATAAATAATGAGAAAAATGAAAAAAATCCGTGATGAAGTCTTCATATTGGATTGAAGTATTCTAGATATTTGCTTATCAAAAATATTTAAAGGCATTAAGTAATAATTTCTTATGATTGAAGACTTATCCCCTACTTATGATTGAAGCTTACAGTTTTATATAAAATTTAATAAGAACTCCTTTTAGTAAAGAAACTGAACAATAAAAAAAATTAATTATAAAGTTGGTAATAAGCATACTTAAAAAAGGACAAAAAGTTGCAGTCAAAACACAAATTCAAGGAATTCAATGCTTAAATTTTTTATTTTAAATGAAAGAGTTAACTAAGAAACTTATTTTCAATAACATTTATTTATTTGTTTATAAGAGTTGGCTCGAAAACATCTGTTATTAAACATAAAAATTTACTTAATAGTATTGAATAAAGTATACACTCTGCAATAACAAAAAAAATAAAAGGAAAAAAAAAACGACGCACCAAGAAGGAGTTGTCCGATGGAGACAAAAATTGGCGGATAGGAAAATTACGTACAAAAAAAATCATTAAAATTTCACAAAAATTTAATGATTTATTTCAGAGTTACATAGTTACAGAGTAACGAGCCCAATAAGGTGTTGGCCCACTTCTAGCCTGGATGTAAGCTGCCATACGACGTTTCGTAGAATGATAAAGCTCTCTGATGGTCTCTTGCGGTATTTCTTGCTAAATGTGCTCTAATTGTCGGTCAAGGTCATCAACATTCCCTGGTAGATGCAGTAGCCTTCCCTTCATGTCCCAGACATGCTCGATTGGAGAGAGATCTGGCTGGCAAAGGAAGTGTTTGACAAGTTGTAAGACAATTTACAGCCACATGTGCCGTATGTGGTCTGGCATTATCTTGCTGAAAAATAAGGCCAGGGTACTGCAAAAGGAAGGTAGCAAAATAGGTCTCATGTTGACCTAATATTGTTGACTTACCGCTGTGCTTAAGTGTGCCTCTAACAACGACCAAAGGGGTCCGGCTATCAAGAGAAATAGCACCCCAGACCATACCTCGTGATTGAGGGCCTGTGTGGAAAGCGATAGTGAAAGCAAGATTGGCAAACTGCTCTGGGAGTCTCCAGACACTTCTTCGATGATCGTCAGGACACAGTTGGAAGCGGGATTCTTCGCTAAACGTCCCCAGTCAGCATCATTCCAACCTGATGAAGCAAACACCACTTTAATCTAGATCGACAGTGTGCAGGCGTGAGTGGCAGGTGGTGTAGCTGTCGGTAAAAACATAAATTTCACTCTATCAGCCGTCTGTGAATGGTCATGGTGGATACTCGTGTGCGGGTCTGATGGTTGATAACAATGAATCAGGCGCTGTGACAGCTGATCTGACAATCACTCTGTCCTTCCGATCTTCTGTGGCCCTAGGACGACCTCTACCATTATGATGCTGAAATCTACCATTGTCTACCTATTCTTGTCAGCATTTTCTAATTGCCGCATCGCTTCGACCCATATGACGAGCGGTTCTCCAATTTGCCAAACCTACTTCGTTTAATCCAATGATATGACCTGTTTCATACTCTGATAGTTGCTCTAAATGATCTCGAATCTTACGGCGAAGCATTTTCTCAGTCGTTGAAAGGTATCCTGAATCGCAATGCAAGAGAAAATTTGACCATCCGATTGAGAATCGCTTCTTATAAACACCTTCTAAGAGCGCAGTTCCGATGCACTTTAGCGCCCGCTATTCATTCATTGTACACCAAATTTAATCATTTGCATGTTTGATCCAAATGTCTTTGCATACGAAATTTCATTACAATCGGGCAACTTCTTCTTGGTGTGTCTTTTGTTTGTTTGTTATGGAGTGTATATATATTTGTCAAATAATAGAAATATCTTTTACGATATATTTCATTCTAGACTCATTAACTGTTTTTAAAGTTTTATAGAAATATCAGTTCTTATAATCTATGGATAAATATCTTTTGATGCTCTGTGCTGGAATTTAAAGGGATTTATTCTCTGATAGACAGGCAAAATGGGAATGTTAAATAACTACGTGTTTGATTCTGCTCCATTATTAACAACGTGCTTCAAGCTTTAGATACTTTTGATATAAATGTTTTAAATCAATTTTGATATAAAGGGTCTCCTGCTAAAGTACCCTGACGATGCATTCATGAAATATAAACAAAGTAATCATTGGACAAAAATGTTTATTGTACTGTTGTGTAACTAAGTTTAAAGTATAAATTAAAACTTAAAATTATAAGTATCAGTAGTTTGTTATTATGATCTAAGTATTAAAATGTTAATCGTTATTTTTGTGATAGATTGGTCAAGCTATATTTTCATTCAGATGAATTATTTTAAAGTAACGAATATTCTTTTAATTTAAAAAAATAAAAGGAAATATAATTTGTTTTTAACTTTTAAGGAAAAAATATTTGGAAATGAAGAATAAATTTTCATTAGGGAATAAAATTAAGCGTAGAAAGCTCACTGTCTGTAACTTATTCTACTCCATTATTAATCTTCATGAATTTTGAACCTGTTTACAAAAATTATGATAATTACTCACATGGACAAAAAATATTTTTTTCTTTATTGAAACCAATTTGTTATATTTTTAAAATATGTCTCTAAAACAAACTGCTAGTTCAGCATTATATTTTTAAAAAGGCATTTTACCTAAGTATTATGATGCACGAGGATGGTTTAAAAAGTACCTATTTTTGACAAAAGCGTTGGTGAGGCAAGTTCATGTTATCATTCTATGCTGCCCTCTGTTAAACAGCATTCAAACAAATGTGACTCTGATTCATAGGTTAAATTTGAATTATCTGCTATTTACTGGTAAATCTATATTTCGTTGGTGTTGCTTCGATTTGCCGTCGTCATTTTGCGTCGTGGAAACCTGTTTTTATTATTTGTTCTACACCGGAAATAATATAACAATCAGTACAATGGATTGTTACCGGTGAATCTGCTTCAAAGAAGGCTAAGACGCTCTCATCGGCCGGACAATTTTAACGAAGATTTTTTTGGGATGCGAAGAGTTCTATATACAAGAACTTCTTAAAAAAGAAAAAAAGATTCGTAGTCAACCAACAAATACTACTGTGAGTTACCACATTTTTAATTCCCATTCCTAAAATTAATAACCTATATTTCCCGTTCCTAATACCCCATTTCTCAATCCTAACACGAGTACTTTTGTATAACCTTTGTTAGTATACATCTTTTTTAACATACGTAATACGTATTTAATCTATAATAATTTTGCACATAACATATTTTATAAAGATTTAAACATTTATTTGTAATTTAATCTCTAGTTACGTATTGTTCCATTAGCATTCCTTGCAAAAGTTTCAAAAGTATATAATTTTATTCCAAAATGTGTTTGATTAATTAATCACTCTTGAAATTTAGAAAATGAGAAGACAATATTTAAATAGCTGGACGCCTCAGAAGAGTCCTGAATGAAGACTGTATGAAGGCAGCGATCATTCCATTGTCAGTACATCGATGACGGATGTTGCAATTTCACGCCAAGAAGTGAATTGGGTTGCTGAACTTGTACTTCACTGGCTCACGTCATATCAGGAGAGCCACACGGATTATGGGCGTATGAAGATCTGATGAATTGATCTGCAAGTGTAGCACACCATTGTCACAATTCCAAAAGCATTACAAACAATGATAACCCTCTGGTAGACCTGGAAGTGGCAGCAGGCACCATTAGTTGATGGCTGTATGGTTATGTATCATCTGCACAGACCACAGGGAAGGGGATTGCTCTGACCTTTCAGCAGAGTCACCAGGAGAATGTAATGTAACCACGAAAAGCAGGTGGAACTTGTGAAATGCCAATACTCATCTTTAATGACAAGTCCCGTTTGTCTTTATGGATACACAGTTCAAAAGTTAGCAAACGGTACACGCCACGATGGATACATGATTTGTCATTCTTCGCAATAATCGGATAGTTGGGTGTACTTGTATTGGGTAATTCTGCTTGATGGACGATCGCTGTTACTTTCACCAGAGCTTAATTTGATTGCCCAAAACTGTTAAACAAAGCTCTGTCGGCCCCAGACCACTCTTTTGAGAATATTCACATCAATCCTTTATTTCAAATAATACAACAAGATTCCAATAAATTTCATATTAAAATATTAATAAATAATAAAGAATATGCTGAAATTTTCTAACCATTTAAAATCAATTTTAAACTGTGGCTCAAGTAAATTTTTGTGACGTCACTGACTTGAATATAGAAACTATATACATACTAAAATATTAATTTTTAAACGTTTAATTAGGAGAAACTGTTTAAAGAGTACCAAGCCCAAAGGAAGTTGATTTCATTTTAAAAGCTTAGGATGGAGATTATTAAAATGGCCATATTTAATGTTTGATAAATAGATAGTGGCAAAATAAAGTACTTGAATACATCTGAATGCATGAATCAAAAGTTATTCAGCAATTTCTTTACAATCATCGTCAAAATCAGGTGAGGGGAGCCTGATGAAGCAAAGATAACGCAAATTAAGAATTGTTTCTGTCTTTGTTAACCTTCAAAGAATTCTGTTAGATATGTATTATGATTAAAGTGTCCGTTGTTTTGACGCTTAATACTGAAAACATGTGACTTACCGCTGCACAAAGGATCTCAAAAGTGTCCCCAAAGCGAAATTTTGATTCACTAGTCGGTGTTTACGTTTATACCAGGCCTCAGAATAATTTGAGAAAGAAACGGCAGATATCGAGCAGTTCCGTTAACAAGCGTCGCATCAGACTGTTAAGGAAGAGGGACAATTTTGACTGAAAACAATTTAACAAAGAATGAACTCGGTTCTGAAAGAAATCTGTTAGCAGCATGAAAACCCCATGGACAAAGAATACTAAATTTGATTCTATGTGGACTGGAGAAATGATTTATTTCACTTGGCGTCATTGTTTTGAAAATCTAACATTCGATAGTACTGAAAGCATCCAACCCAAAGCGCCATTTTCAGACCATAATTCAGTACAAAGATAAACCCTTAGATTCTTTCGAAATAAACTCTAAGAATTTAAATCAGTCTCAAAGCAATGCCGGGTTTGACAGATACCAATAAAACCAGGCAACTACCGAATGTCGCTTGAATTGTGAATGAAGTGCAGCGAATCCATCGGCGAATTTTAATCAAACCCAAAAACAAGAATGGCAGAAAGTACTTATAGAAATAGAAACAAACTTTGACCCTGCTTCTTCAAATAATATGTCTCCATCGATGAATCAATAATATCATAACTGATATACATTCATATTTCTAAAGTCAGCATATAGGTTGCAAGTCGATGTCCCTCGTTTCAAGAATCTGTAAACTTTTAGTGGTGGTTAGATACGAAAAATCAAGAAATCTATGACTTATTCCTTATTTTGCCAGCTTTATCAGATCACACAACAGGAAAGAAAGTTGACACGAATAAATCATGAGAACAAAATTGATTGAATAGATGCTGGAATACAACAGAGGGATAAACACGAGAGATCACCAGGAATGTCCCAGTCCGATGGAGCAAACAGGGTGGAAAATACCACAGGAGTGACCAACAGAGAAGTTTGTCACACTGAAGGCCATGTTAGTGGCAGTCAGGTCCGGCGCGGAGGGCCTGGCCCCTTGAGTTTCTGGTGACAGTAACTCCTGAAATAAATTATTCACTTTCTGAAGCCCTGAATTATTTTCTACTGAAAATATGAATTTTCCGAAACGATAATTTTTAATGGATAACTTCTTGGTAAAGGTATTTTTGCTTGAGGTCCATTAAAACCGTCCTTGAATACCTGAATTTTTCGCAATAAGCGTAATAAATAGGATAGTCATGCCCAGCTTCTTCATACCGATGTTCGCTGCCAAGGAGTTCAAGAAAAAGTTCCAACGATTTGTTTGTTTTATTTGGCTATATTTTCTTTAATGATAGATTCTGATGAGAAATTGTTTACGCTCACTGAAAATGGTTTTGTAAACTAGGAATATTTAGTAAGATGGCCTCTGAGCTTTAAATGTTCAATCACGTTACAAGGCAAAGAAATCACTGTTTCCCACCAAGATAAAGTGAATCCGCCATGGCACCCCCAAAACAAGCTGAGGCAAAAGTTGGTTGGTACTGGCGATAGGCTCGTTTCCAGCAGTTGAACTCACAATCTGATGATCAGATAGTCTCTGAATGCACAATATTAAGATTTGGAGTATTTCGAAGTGTGGCTGAAAACTATTTCGAATTTAAACAAAAATACGAATGATAAGACATCCGTTTAACATTAACACAATTGATCCATTTTTCAGGAGATTTCACTATGCAAAAGGAAAATCAAGTTGAAAATAAACATATGAGAAAATGACACTCTGAATATATGCAACCTGTAACTCTAGTTTCCAATAGAAAAGATCTGAAATATGATTGTTCTCATATTTATGAAGTTGTTTTTCAGCATTTCAGGTATTAAGCTTCCAAAAAGCAACAGACAATTGACGAGGAACCCTGCATCTCAGATTAAAACAAACGATCAGGGTCCAAATATTGCGCCAATTGTCATCCTTCAGCACAATTTCATCTTTCGTTGATCCAAATAGTCATATAATATAACTCTATTTATTTAGTATGAATAATTTTATTTCTCTGGATATTTGTATGTCAAACAAAAAGCAAATTTTTGATTATTATTAAAATGAAGTGCATTTCTTTAACGAGGGAGCAAAATTATAGAAGGGGTCACATATGTCAAAAGCTCTGAAAACATCACACAACAGGAATACGTTGATTTTAAAATTGTTTTTGGCGCTACTCCTGAGTTTCCATAAAATGTTGAATGTATGTTACTTTCCAGGATTGAACTTAAAGACATTTGTTATATGCATCTCTTTTTATCACAAACATTGGCTGTAAAATTTGGGATTTCTTATTATTATCTGACAACTGAAAGTCAACGTTATTATTTGTTAATTAGCAGATATTAATTTTGAGAATTTAAAATTAAACACTAAATTGTGTCTTACCAAAGGCCATCGATAATTTACATAACGAAATAAAAATTGGTTGCGTTATTATGCATATAAAAGTAAATAAAGATTTAATAAACCATTGAATCGACCTATGAATTAATAAATTTTGCCACAATAAAACATTTGCTTTACTGAATGAACAGCATAAACCCCTGCAGGTAATTCTTATGATCTCATTTCAAGTTATTTTATCGCACTCAAAAATTGAAATTATCCAGAATCAGGTCTTCTAAGAGTTCCAAAATGTAGTTACTCTTTAATTATATTATGTATTATTTAGGTTACCATGATAGCTCTTACAACATGGTCTGTAGTATTTAATTGAATATGTTTTATATGTTTTAAATTATTGGAAGTTACTTTTATGAAACTCCTTAATAAGAGGAATGAGAGTTCAAAATGAGTAACCTGGAAGATAAGCTACTGATTTTAGATTTTTCATAGAATGCCTGAGATTACAATTTTAGTTCCCTGATTTGTTTGTAAAAGCATTATTTATTTTGAAAGAGGCAAAATGAATTGCCTCAGAGCAAAACTGAAATACTTAAAAGTCCCACCAGCAGCATGTCTTTACTCACTGACAATTGACAAAAATTGAAATCTATAGAGCAATAGGTGGTGGTACCATGATTGGTACTGTCTGGAGTGGAAGGCTGAGACAATTTCACAAATAGGCAAAATGCCCAGATTATTTGGAAGAAGTAAGCGTTGGATTTGTAACTGACATTGATTTGGTAATCAAACAACGCGAGCATATCAAAATATGAACACAGAATCAAATTACAGCCTGGCATTCTGAATACACATTTTGTACCTTAGTAGAAGCCTAAATTATTAACAATCATTTCCTGATAATAATTAAATACTTTGTGAGCCAGTGTCCCAATTATTTACTAGTTTCATAGGGTTAAATGCACCACCCAGTTTTTCACTCTTCTGCCATTATTAATACACAAACACTCCTTAGTTTGATCTGTAAATAGTTTTATAAGAGAGGCATAGAGCAGGAGCATGCCACTATGATAGCTGGTGCATGAAGGAGTAGCTAAAAATAATGCTCATCAAGACTTCCTTCAACCATCCTTGAAGTGTTTCTTCATGATGAATCAAACTTTCCTCTCAATGAAACGTGACTTGTGGGACTGATTAGATAGGAAATGATAAAGCAGGTAATAAATTGGATAAAATGTATTATTAGCAGCCATGAGAGGAACACACCTGGTAGAGACAAAAGTTAGATGTCATTAGCAGTTATTTACAGGCGCTGGAGTCTGGTAACTTATGAATAAAAGACTACTACTACATTTGATCTAACTAGAAGAAAAGACTTCTGCTAAGAATTAAAACTGTGTTCAGTTAATTATTCAATTCAAAACCGAACAGAAGGATAAGAAATTAGATTAAATTAATCCTCAACCAAACAAAGAGCCTAAGTGTCTATCTCACAGAAAATAATGTGAATGATCATCTCAAAATTATGTAACCTGAATAAAGAAGAGTGCTTATCATTTGTCTCTTCATTAGACTATGGCACTAGTGACTAAATATTGAGACCTGAAATCGAAAGGACAATTTATATGGGCGACTCTATGAAAAGCCAAGGTGAATTAACTCATTCTAAAATATCTTGTCTTGTAAAAGCTTCAAGTACGATTTACATTTGTATAAAGATATTGTATAAGATGTAATGTATGGTAATATTTTGCTTAGTAAAACATCTTAAAGGAGGAAATCATATCTTATTTCCCTGCAATATAGGTAAAATAAAAAGATAAGTTTTTCTGGCTCCCAGCTTGATGGATTCACCTCAAGGTCCTGCACCACCAAGTGGTTATTAAAATCACAGTCTACCATATCTCTGAAAAACGTAAATATTCCTAAACACACAATATTAGTAACACGCAAGTTTATGAACCTGTGATAGTTAAACGAACTCTATTGCAACACATTATTACTAGAAAGATTCATCTCATCCAAATTACAACTGAATAATAATAACAGCAACGCCGCAATTTTGTTTTTCTTTTTGTCTCAGAAACACCAATGTCAAGGTTAATACAATTTTCAAAGACGTTCAACCACCTTTTCACCCCTTTCGCCTGAATGTAGGAGGAACTGATACAACGATGAGCTGAGATGATTGATGACCACTGGGTCACGGAGACCTCAGCGGCACCGGTATCCCCGTCTGCTCTCTTCCTGACTGATGTCAACAAACAGCCCGATCACCAATGGATTTCTTCCCTCCAGATTGTTTATTTCTTGTACCTCTGAAAAGCATTAGGAACCAGTTATCTCACCATTTTTCACTCATCATTTCTGGGCTCTCTTTCTACAGTATTTCAAGTTCAGTTTGGTTGCAACTTTTGTGAACATATGTTGGTTTTTGTTCTCAAGCTCAAATGATTGAACAATATATTACTGGATGAACTCACCACAGATTTGATGTGACTAGAAAAAGGAGAGGAGGAGATATATATATGAGAGAGCAGAGACATGATATATGAGCAGAGATGGTACAGATATATTCTGACAAACATCTGCCTGGGGTTTATAATTTTAGAGAAAGTTTGATTTAATTAAGTTGAGAACGATTTTTCGAGAGGTTGTTAAAGACTGTAATCTGATTTAAATGTTTATAAGAGCAAAGAACAGACCTACAAGATGAGAAAGCAGCTGAAGTCAACAAAAAGCTGCATAAAATCTGAGAGGCGCCAGGCTCAATTATGTTTTATTGCTGGAAACAAGGGCTGATCTCTATATTATTTAATATATTGCCCACATTTTAATATAGATTTACCATACAGCACATTTGACGTTTCACGTGCTTGGAAGCACCCCAAGACTTTAAATAAGATTGCCATGAGCCATACCAGCAATTGAATTAACATTTTTGAATAGAATTTTATGGAATTCTTTGTAAATAGGTCTCAGCAAATCATCGTGGCCTGAGCAGAAAACTCATGTGGCAAATCTATCCTGTCTGGTGATCATGGCAACTGACAGCCCTGTATAAACTATGTTTGGCCTTTCATCTAAATCACATAAAATCACAGAGTATAACCATCAGCATAACTCATGTGTAACACTTGCAGGTTCAATGAACTCGGGAACACAAAATAAAAATAATTTTGAGTTTGACCCTGTTTTCAAGGGTTGCCTAAATCTTAATAAATATCTCAAGCGATCAATTCAAACAACATTTATTTTAATTCTTTCTTTAAGCCATACCAATTATCTGATATACATTTCGTGGGAATATTTTAATGCAATAGTTATGAAAATATTCTCCTCGCGATCTCTGAGATGAATCCGGGTGGCATGATTTTCCTAACTCTTTATCCCCACCTAAAGATGGGAGAAATTCTTCGCCATCTCCTGGACCCCTGAAAATTTTGAGATTTATCAAAGTAATAAATGGTTTCTGTAACCATAGGTTATCTGCAACCACATTAAAATATACATGAGCATCACTGGATTTTTGTCTGAGGTACTGTTTGTCCTAAAGGCTGGATTTATACTTATGTTCATCCTCAAAACCATATTCTTTTTAAGACAGGATTTCAGATAGGACAGGCGGCCATTTATGAGCATTTCCAAGGGGGTTGCAGTCTATGATCACACTGCACTCATGGTAAGAAGTTTTGGGTCGAATGGGAGGTCTGAGGCCGATGCCGAATAAATACTGCCGTGGGCAGAAAAGGATGTAGCTGCGAATTTAGTCCAGATTCCAGAGAACTGGTTGGCATGGTGGGAAGGGGCCACCTCCTGATGTCCTCTGTCACTTGGTTTACGTTTTCTAGATTATATGTCTCTACGCTCATTAGCCCAAAAGGCTTTTAGTGTAACGGAAGAAAATGAACTCTCATAACAAGTAAGTAAAGTACTATGATTAAAAGTGTTTTTCTTTGAATAGGTCAGGGCTAATAGTTTATAATGACTACTAAAGTGATTATAAGCTAACATATTTCATGGTTAATTTTGCTATTGTTTTTGAAGAATTGAAGAACTGAATTTTATGCATTTTTATAAAGTGTTTAATATTAGATATTACTATCGAATAAAAAGACATATTTGTTTTTGAGTATTATCACT
This sequence comes from Nephila pilipes, assembly GCA_019974015.1. Classification (NCBI taxonomy): domain Eukaryota; kingdom Metazoa; phylum Arthropoda; class Arachnida; order Araneae; family Nephilidae; genus Nephila; species Nephila pilipes. Next base: position 38,917 of record BMAW01068415.1, read on the forward strand.
TTAAAATTTTCTAATAAATCAAAGTTGAGAACATTTTTGATTCATTCACTGCTTAATTAACTCTAAAAGTTTGTAAATAAATGAAGGACCTGCAACAGACCACTGTCGCTGGCACATATTATAATCTGCCCAACCTTTAAATAATTTCATAGCTCATTCCCTTGAGAGAATGCAGAGCCCAGCACCAATCCTATACATCCCCTCCTTCCCTGTGCTCATGTTCTTCCTCAGAGAGATTGTGATAGGTGCTCTGATCTCAGGGAAGCTTAACTTTTGAACTTGGCTAGACTAGTAAGTAAAGAATCTACAAATCTTTCCATTTTGGTCAGGTTACACAATAAAACAGGTTATTTCAGAAAGCACGAATTTGATTGCTTGACCAAGAGGTAGAAACTAGATTCAAATACTACTAGAGCATTCTTTGAATGTAAGAGCCACATAACAATGAGCACTACAGAGAAAAGGGGAGCAGAGATTAAATACTAATCTGTCGACACATACGAAGTGTTGCAAGGGTTTTCTTTTTCTTCTTTCAGCAGTCCATGCTGAACAAGGTTCACAAGTCCTGAAAATATGGGAGAGGCTCATGGAAGACTAGAAAATGGTTTGCCTTGGTAAACACAGACCACTATGTCTCCTATTTGGAGCCTGTGAGAAGATGAGGCCACCCCAAAATTCATCCCATAATCTCTTCCAGCCGACTGACCAACCCCATCGAGAGCAGATCCAGCCAGTCCACATCAAGTCATTCCCGAATACAACCATGAACCATCATTCTATAATCATGAACCTGAGTGGCGAAGAACCTGATGATTCTTGCAGCAAACCATCACCCAAACTCACCCAAGACCAGTGCCCAACTGCTCTCAAGGTCCATTTCAGATACAACCAGTGACAACCACCTTCCACATCTCCTATTCCAAAACACAAGTACTCTCGAATCTCACCCCAGCCTATACTGGATCAATGAACACTGCAATCACGCATAAGCTCTTTATTTCTCTAAAAATCATACAACTGAAACAAAACTGAATCATAACCCATCCTGAGGCCTCAAAGCGCCGAACATGTCCATTCTCTGAGATTGAGTAGAGCCTCCACATCCACAACCTCCACGACATCCACATCAATGACTCCACAACGATCCAACCGAACACCCAACGATCCAACTGACGATCGACCACAACACTGAACACAGAAACCATTATTCACATTATCACACATGACACCCATCGAACAAACCACAACACAACTGACAACCATTCACACCCACTCACAATAAAAATTAAAATAAATAAATAAATGGAAAAACTGACGAACAGAAGGAAAGCATGTCCTGATGGAGAAAATCACGAGGAAAATTATTTATATAAAAATACTAAATTTCACAAAATTTAATGACATCAGAGTTATGATAGTTATAGAGTAACAGCCATATAAAGCTACCACCTCTAGTCTGATGGTTGCCATAATACGGCGTCGTGAATGAGGAAGTTTCCATTTTTGCCTCCTGTATTTCTGCCTAATTGCTGTACCACGACTGACGATTCCAGATGCAGTCCCTCCCTTCACATCCCATGCCTGATTTGAGATCTTGGTCATTGGCTGGGGCACAACAAGTTGTATGATGAAGTTCACACACGTGCTGTGAAGGGTCTCAGATGGTTGCGTCAAGGCCAGGGTACTGCAAAAGGAATGGTAGCAAACAGGGTCTCATGTTGACTGACATTGTTGACTCTACCTGTGCTTGTGGCAGCCTCTAACAACGACCAAGGGTCCATGGTCAAGAAAATGGCACCCAGACCATAACCCTGGGCTGAGGCCTGTGAGATGGGATGAGCAGTAATGGCAACCGTCTTGGGAGTTCCAGACATCACGTCTGATGACTGCCAGCAGACAGTTGAAGCAGGATATCTGTCAGCAACGCCCCAGTCAGCCTGGAATCTGATAGCCAAGCACCATTTTCAATCCTGACTGACAGTGCAGGCGTGAGTGGTGGTAGGTGGGGCTGGGTTTGCAAAGATTTCACTCACCAGCCGTCTGTGAATTATCAGGCGGTGATACTGTGTGGGTCGCATGTCTGATATGCTGATGTAATGAATGAACAGGGTGCCGTGACAGCTTGTCTGGATGGCCAATTTGTCCTCCCTGATCTTCAGGCCCTGTGGTCGATCTCTGCGTGATGGACCCACCATTGTCCACCCTGGCCAGCATTTTCTTAATCACAGCACTGCTTGACCTCTCATGCATGAAGAGCGGTTCTCTACTTCTACAACCCACCTCGTTTATCCAATGATACCATGACTGTTTACACGCGATATTTGCTCGAAATGATCCTGAATCTGCAGGGAAGCTATTTTCAGTCGTTGAAAGCAGACCAATCAAACAAGAAAATTATCATCCCATCATAACCTGCTTCTTATAAACATCTCTGGCGTGTGTACAACTGGCTGCATGGCCTCATGAGTTCATTCCTGGGAGGCTCAAATTGAATTATTTGCATGTTTGGTTCAAATGATCTTGGTGAGCTACTTGAAATTTACTACAATCAAACTTCAGGTGCCTTTTTGTTATCATGGAGCATTGTCAAATGATAGATACCCTTTACTATTATATTTCATTCTAGATCTATTAACTGTTTTTAAGTTATAGAAATATCACTTTAATAACTTGGAGATAACATCTTTGATGCTCAAAGAATTTAAAGTGCTAGATTTATTCTCTGAGACAGATATAAAAATGGAACAGCATGAATCATGGGTTGGATTCTGGGTCTCCCATTATTACCAAGCTTCAAGTTTAGATACTTGGATATAATGTTTTTAAATCTATTTGATAAGCAGGGCGTTCTGCTAGCACCTGACGATGGATTCATGAAATATAAACAGCATTAATTGATGTGTCACAGGACAAAATGGTTAAAATTCAAGTTTAAAAGGAGCAAATTAAAACCTAAAATTTGGCATCAGTAGTTTGTTATTATATTAAATGTTTACTGTTATTGGTGACAGATTGAGTAGCTATATTTTCATTCAGATGAATTATTTTAGCACTAACGAATATTCTTTTAATTTAAAAATAAAGAAGATACTAATTTAGATTTAACTTTTAAAGGAAAAATATTTGGAAATAGAAAATACAAATTCTGATCATTGAGGAATAAAATAAGCGTAGAAAGCTCACTGTCGTAACTTATCTCCCATGATTACTTCATGAATTTTGAACTGTTTTACAAAATTATGGGATAGAATTATTCTCCATGGACAAAAAATATTTTTTTTCTTTATGAAACTCAATCTATTATATTTTTTTAAAATATGTCTCTAAGAACAAGCCATAGTTCAACATTATATTTTTAAAAGGCGTTTACCATAGATATTATGATGTCAGATGGATGGCTTTTAAAATATAATTTTTGATTGAAAACGTTGGTGAGGCGTTCTGTATTATCATTCTATGCTGTACCTCTGTTAAATCAGCACTTCAAACAAATGGACTCTGATCTCAGGTTAAATTGAATATCTCATATTTACTGGTAACCTATATCATTATCGTTGTGTGCTACTGCCGTCGTCATTTTGTCGTCATGAAACCTGTTTTTATTATTTGGATCTATACCGAGAAATAATATACAATAAGCACAATGGATTGTTCCATGAACTAGCTCAAGAAGGCTCCAAGACGCCTGACATCGCCGGACAATTTTACAACGAAGATTTTTTGGGAGCGAAGGTTCTATGCATAGAACTCAAAAGAAAAAAGGTAGATCAAACCAACAAACTACTGAAGAGTCCACACTTTTAATTCCCATATAAATTCATATACCTATATCCATCTATAAGTTCATTCCCAATCCAATCCTGGCAGTACTTTTGACAACCTTTGTTGTGTTATACGTCTTTTTAACATGAGTATGCATTTGTAAATCTAGCTATAATTTGCACAGTAACATATTTTGATAAATTTCATTTTATTTGTAATTAATCGATTATATTTTGAACAACATTTTCCATTGACTTGCTATTGTAGCTGATTACTATCACTAAATAAACTCAAGATGATCTTGAATTTTTTTTCATTAAGCTCTTCTTTACATTTGCCGTCAACATTGCAATTAATATAGAATTTTGTACCATGCCGATAATTCAGGTATTATAAAGGACTTGTCTTTACTGTATTATTGACTAGTTCAAGGCTGTCTATCAGTAGAAATTCTATTTGAATATGTAAAACCATTTGATCAGAATGTCAAGATTGAATCTCTGCATTTACATAATTAATACCCCTAATCAGATCCTTGCTTGATAGGCTGAATGTCATTAAGGAACAACTAATGAGACACTTTCCTGGTTCCAAATGATTCATATCAAATTCTTAATGTTCTTATTTAATTTCTTTAGATTCTTAATAGTCACAACTTGCATTATGGTTCTGAAACTTGTATTTAGCTGCCGGCTAGCAAACCAATTTTAAATGCATTTGAAGACCTTTTTTTAATGACATGAAAATGAATATTCCAACAACTTTTATGGCATGTCGGTGTGATAAAATTCATCCTGTTCCTGATGGTCATTATCAAAGACGAGAATAATTTATTTTCTCTCTTATTAGTGTGGAAATATTTAGATATCACTAGAAGATAAATCCAAAATGCTCTGTTAAGAGTTAAACACACACAACATTACATGAGAATAAAATCTGTTTTTCTATTTCCTTACAAAATTCTCCAATGTCATTCCATGTCCTGTGGCACAAAAAGTATTACAGAAAATCTTTACATTAGGTTTTAAGGGTTACATATCCCACATATGGATAGACTCAGTTAATAAATATCAGAAAATTAGAACATGAGCCTGTCACACACACACACAGCACACACGACACACACACACACACACACACGCAGCACACACAGCACACACACACACACACATACACACACACACATCAAATATAGTTATCAAATGAGTGAGGGCATTACCTTCTGGGCAGGTGGAAGGAAATATAAAGGAAGGAATCTGCAAGAACGAAATGATGTAGCTACTCCGTGATCAGAATTATTTTCTGTTTAGTTTGTTTCTTCATCCAGAGAACTTTTAAACTCGAGAATAATTAGACTTAAAGAACGACTTCCAAGATATACCAGGGTATGGATGATTGAACGAAAAGAGAAGTTGATCCCGACGAATAACAAAAGGATAGGCACTTGACACGCTTACACCGTACATCGGCTCATAGCAAAGATGGCTTTAGAAACTACGTGACGATACAGTGTGGCAGTAGCTCGTTCAGGTTGACGTTAACACTTGGAGAACATGGTCCTCATCCTGGAGATTTCGCACGTTATTTCCGTCAACATTTTGTGATATTCGAGAACATACTTTTCGCTATATATCGAGTCAGGACCACTACCGTCGACTTGAGCATGGCGGGTTTTCTTCATCACAGGTTCCATTAAGAAGGCTGCAATTAAGCAAATATCAGGTACCTCCTTTGAGATGAGTATTGATGGCCACTTGGACTTCGAATTGGTGTGATGGGTGTTCTTAGATTGAACCATGCTTTGCTGAAATAAACGATAGTTGCCTAGATAAGTCTGGAGGTGATCACATGCGGCCAGTTCAATTCAGCCCACCACTGGAAGCATATCTGCACGGCGACAACTGGCATCAGCTGGTTTGGGACGCGCTATCGCCTACGCATTAGCAGTCACACACTATTCCGTATTGCTTGTACTATGCATCCCACGATATTTAGGTGTTGTGCTCCTTCTGGTAAATCTACACTTTTTCAAAGAAATACTGATACCCCTTTAACAGCAGGATTCTAGATCTCATACGCAGCTCACATCAGCCCATTGCTCTGTAAAGTGCCATGGGGGCTTCACAAGGTTTTTTTTCAGGACTGCATACGAAATCGAACAAGAGAAAAGAATGAAACCAAAGGGAGAAATTTTCAAAGTATAATTCTTTGTATTTAATCATTCTTTGGAGATTATTGAGTCAAACGCATTGATAGTATATATATATATATTATATATATAGTATATACTCATAATAGCATATATATATTTATGTAGGATTCTTCCAGCTAATTATCAATAAAGTTTCATTTTCCAAAGTACTTGTAAAACCAATTCCTCAGTTACTCGATAAGAGCACCACGAATCACCTATCATGTGTAGCCCATGTGAGGCACCATTTATTTCTGAACAAAAACTGAAGGATTACATTGCCTGTTCTCTACTCTTTTCCTCCACATTCCACTACTCTTCTCAGGATGAAATAAAACTCGAACGCCAGAGCGCGTTCCAGATCTATCATGCATGATATGGGATAAAAATTAATTAGTCCGCCATCTGCCTTTCAAGGAAGTTAGAACCGTTTACCCTAATAGAGATAACCTGTAAGTAGATTAACAGTCGGCATATTTTACCTCTATTCTCTTTTCTAATAAACCTTAAGTAAAAATACTGGAAAATCTTCATTGAATTGTTGGCTATTTCATCAGAACTCAGGTAATGAATTACCCTGGACAAACCAGCCATTTTGAAAGTAAGAAAGCACCATGTAGATCCAGTAGACACACAATAATACGTCAATAATATCACACAAATACTGGTCAT
>BMAW01068415.1:45566-58708 GCA_019974015.1 Nephila pilipes
ACACACACACACACACACACACACACACACACACACACACACTTTCTATAGCCAAACATCTTCAAGTTATACTTAATAAATTAGCGAGAATTTTAGAATTGGATCATAACTCTAAAAACAACAAAATTAATTGGATGAAAAAATAAGCAACCAAAATAAATTTAAAACAATAATTCAATTTTTGATTCAATTTGGGTGTGGATATCGATTATAAAGTGGACAAAAAATCCCATGCCGTGTCGTTCGGATCGACCCATCCCAGTTCGGAATCGCAAATCCTAATCTTTACGATTTATCAGCCTGCTTTGGTAGGTCTTTTAGAAGACCTATCAAAACAAGTCCTCTAGTTCCAAATCCACTGTTCCAGTTTCCTTATGCGTAGCGGAAAGAACTCGTTCGGAGGTGTTTTTCTCCTTCACTCTAAATTGTTTCGCTGGAGCCGTTTGATCTAGTTCTTTCGTTCTCACTACATCCTCACTGCGGTGAGTACTATCGGAAGTTCGGTGAACAGCTCCGTTTGGAGATCTATGTGGAAAGGGTCACAGATGTGTGAGGGTAGATCTGTTGGTCGATAGATCGATTCGGCAGCTAGTAGGCGACAAAATGACAGCGGGCCTCTCTAAGAGAGAGAAAAATTCCGGCAGTACTTTCGGGCTTTTCCGGTGGTGTATAGTCTTCCACAACACGCCGAACTATAAAAGGTAATACTCCTCGGAAGGCAGAGAAAAGAAAACAAATCTGAGAATAATACAAAGGAGAGGATTCTGGTAGATCGGTGACTTTGGAATAGATGAAATGGTTTGAAAGAACAGGTCATTCTTTCATTTCTCATCTGCAGAAGCAGCTCTGAATAATCTTGTTGAAATGTGTTGCTGACCTTTGCATCAGGATTATACCATGGCTTCATTTGAATAATACTGGTGATGCTCACGATCCCGATCAATAAGTTCTTTCGGATTAAGAGACGAATTATAAGTTAAAAAATATATTCCCAAGTTTCAAAAGCGTTTTTCATTTGCAATCCATATTTTAATGTTGCTGAGAATTAAAATACTCATACATAATGCTTCTGTTAAACAAATATTCTCATTATGAGATATTTGTACTTTTACAACGAGTGGAAATCTGCTAATTATTTGTACTACGAGAATTTACACATTTTTGCTACGTATAATTATTCACCTTCGTATAAAATATGTAGTAAACGTAATGGAATAATATTTAGATCACTTAAGATATTAATTATATAACAGAAGTATTCTATTAATGCATTTGTATATTACTTTTTTAAAAGTAGATTTTTAAGTTTATGCGTATTTTTGGTAGATGATTCATTTAATTATTACTACATTTCATTCATAATTGGCCAGCTAAAGTTCTTTTTTTAATATGCATATCTTTTTAAAAACCTACAGAATATTTTACAGCCCAATTTGTTCATGCATTATATGTACGGATTATTCAAGTCAGATCATTTTTATTACACGCTTTGCCAGAAATTACCTAATTTTTTAGATCTTTAGTAATCTAAATAACTAAATTGGTGTCTTAATTTAATTTTCAACCTTTGTCCGGAACATTCCAGAGTTCAAGCTTTCATATATTTATTGAGATGTGGTTGAGACTATGACATGAAGATTCTAGTATTTTTGACAAATTTTCAGTGAAATAAGAATGATTTTCCACGAAAAGTTTCAAAGTGTTTAAATGACTTATAATTAATTGAAGAGATTCGGGTGAGCAAATGAGTCATATTGAACAGAGTGATAAATGTTAGCTTCAAATATGAATTGTAACCTATAAGGGGGAAGGGTTCCAAAAGTACCTGTTTTTGATATCCAGATGACGTTGCTAAGGCAAGTTGGTATTATCATTGTGTTTCATATCATTGTACCATCTGTTAAATCGTGTTATATTTATCACTGATTTTCAATACAGTTTTGATTTGACAGCCATTTGCTGAAAATTTAGAATTTGATTGTTGTCGCGTCGAGTAGTCATTTCATTCTGCGTTGAATTGCCCCCGTCGATGAGATCTTATTTCACCATTATACAACTGAAAAAAAAGTATCTATCAAAACAATGCACCGCTTTCAATAATTCTGATACAAAGAAGGCAAAGGCAAAAATGGTCTCGCCTTCCAGAAAAGTTTTCGCGATGATTATTTGGGATACGAAGGATATCATATTTATGGACTTTGTGACGGCATCCTGTTACCCGTTTCGTCTATCGTTTTAAATGTTATTCTAATTATACTATCTAAATTTCAACTTAAGTACAAGTACAGACTAAGTAAATAAAATATCCAATTATATCTGTAATATATGTTTATTAACTCCTCTAATAAAGGGAGTGCCATGAAATAGTATAATTTCTTTATCCGTGATAATAAGAAGTTCTATATTCTATCAAAGAATATGCTTACCGTAATCACTCCTCCTCCAAAGTTTACTTAGTTTGCATCATATTCCATTTGCTAAGGAAGTAGCTGGGAATTTAAATATAAAATCAGAAAGAAATCCCAGATCTTAGTTGAAGGGGGGAAAGTCTCATAAAGTCCATATTGTAACTATTTAGAAAAAGGAAAAAATGATTAAAGGACAGTACTACAGAGAGTAACTCAATTCCATTTTCCTATCATAACACGAGAACCTCCTGCGTCAGTATTTCTTACGTATTGATAAATTCCTGAATTTTAAGGAAAGTATTTTTTCAATATGATTTTTTATCACCGTATTCCTGACTTTTATTCTATTCTGTTACAGTTTATATTGTGAACTCATTGTCCCTGATCTAATTGTTTGTTCTTCATGAATTCGAAGAATGCGAATAAGGAAAAAAATATATATTGGACCTATTTTATAGAGTGCTATTTAGGACTTGTTTATGGGCTTCTTAAAAATCGGAAAAATGTTTAAAGAATGTTACAACATTAAATTACCCAATTCCCATCTTATCCTAACACTGTGACTTTTAAAACCACCTTCGTATGTGTTTAGTACTTATCTTTAAATTCCAGAGCACAAAAAAAAGAATTTTTTTTCCAATTTATGAGTTTTCATCTCGTATTCCTTGCTTTTATTCTATACTCACTAATACGGTTTGTATCGTCAATTGAAAATGTTGTCCTCTCTCATTTTCCTTTAATTAATTGTTATTTTTTTGTTAATTTGAAGAATATGAATACGAAAGAATATAATTTTGAATACACTTTATAAAATGTTACCCAGAACAAGTAACTTGGAATAATTTCATGACCATAAAAAAAACAAGATAATTAAATACAAATTTTTGATACCGATTATTCAAAGATTTATATAACTGGCTTAAATTTGTTCATCTAATATCGTTATGACTTGTTTTTTTTATAATGATTGTGACGAAGTTATAACTAAAAAAAAATCAAATTAGTATTTTTTTTATTTAATGTCTAATTTTGAGAAATATTTGGAACACATTTTTCAGCCACAGCATCTTCTGTGAACTAGCACTTTCAACTAACTTCGTTTCGGAGAAATGCAATTGACTTATCCAACAGATAATGAGTATATTCTAAAAAATTGTAATATCAATATGAAAATTTTAAAACTTCAGAAGATATTGTTTTCATATAAAACACTGTTCGTAAGAATTCAAAACTATTTGGATCTATTTTTAAACTTAAGTTGTATCGTAAAGTTATAATTTGTAATACATTACATATTATACAAACACAACATATAAAATGGTAAATATTTTAAAATTATATGCTTTCATAATTACAGCTGCACGAGTAGTCTACTTTAATAACTCACACGAAGTTATTTTGAAATTCTTAGAGAAATGACATTCCAATACATTTTTTAAGAATTCTTTATAAGAATAATGTTTCAAACACAGTTTTAAATGGAATTCGATATTCATTCGCACCCCCCAAACATATTCAAATGATTCAACAATGGGTTGAATTTCACTTTTCATACTTAGATATTGGTTAGAATAGTCACTATTTCTACTATATTTTTCAAAAATACTATTATGTAACGAAACCAAAACCTAAAATTTAACCTGCCATCGAAACAAGCATTATCCTCCGACCTCAAAATAATCTTGGCACTTTTGATTATATAAATTTAATGTTTTTTCACCATTCTGAGGTACCAAGCAAGAGAACTATTTCCTTTCGAGGATAATAATAATAATAAAAAAAAGAATCATAGAAATGGAAGAAAAGAAAAAAGAATTGAATCTTTGAGATGAAAACTTAGAATGAGAAAAACTTTCGCAAAGGAGTCGTTTCAGATCGGAGGCAATAAGTTTTGACTACACCAATCAGTCTCCATCTGAGTTCTGCAATAATTTATTTGATGGGTATTTAATTCTAGGTTGAATCCCATATGTTCGGTTCTCAAGATGTCTCCCCTTATTGCTACTTGACTTTTATAGAAATTTATTTTCTAGCTCAAGTGAAGTATGTTTTTGAAAATCAAATTGTTTTTCTCTATGTTTTAGAAAATGTTACTATTCTCACATTCGTTATTTTTGACAACTGTGTTTGAATTTATGTATTAAAGCGATATACATTGAAGTCATAAAGAAAATAGTTTTATTGCTTGCTTGAGTTTTTTTTATTTGAATTTATACGATTCCCAGGGCATAGAAAATGTTTTGGAGGAATCTTTGTAAATTCTTTTTCATTTTTTTGGGAGAAGCTACTTTACGAAGAATAAATCCTACAAAGAAAAAAAAATAACTCCAGCATTTACAGAAAAAAAGTAGATTTGTATCTGAGGAAAATTGAAATTTCCTCTGTGATTTAAATTTCGTTATTATTTCATTTATTTTTCATTCGTTTATTTTTGAAAATTTATGCACGTTGTATTCCTTTTTTATTTTAAATTTATTTACATTATATTCATTAATATATTTTTTAAAATTCATTCATATTACATTAACTTATTGATTTTCAAACTCATTTACATTATATTCATTCATTCATTTTTAAATTACTTTATATTTTATTTATTTATTTAATTTTATATTCATTTTTACTTTATTTAGTTATTTATTTAATCAAAATGAAGTTAATGCTTTTTAAGATAATTTTTTTTACAAAAATGTCTTCATATGATGTTCATATTTTGATACTTTTTCATTAATTACGATGAATATTAAAATATATTACTCTTTTCTACAACATTCTTTTTAATCAAATTTCTGAAAAATGCATTTAAATCTGTAATTAAACTGATAAATAAAATTCAAGAGCTTAGTTATTTCTTATTACAGACATTTGAAATTGAAAAAATGCTGTTTGTGAATTTGCAATTAAATAAAGTTATTTTAGGTTTTATTATTTTAATTTTTCACAAGATTCTGCACATTTGTGCATCAATACGTATCTTCTTTTGCTCATGAATGATTTCACCGACGAAATAAAAAATCTATTTGATTGATTTAAATGAAGCGACACAAAATCTGATTGATTGATTTAGAGAATTATTCACTTACAAACCAAAAAATTATTTACTTAAAATATTGAAACACTCTCCCCAATATTTAACATATTGGAAAAAAAAAAAATTACTTTTGAAAAACGTCTTTAAAGCATAAGGGAAAAAATGAAAAATAGATTGCACAGAAACATTAAAAATATATTGCCATCTAAAGGGGAAAACATTTAATCAAAAGAAAAAATTATGTAACAATAAATATAAAGAGAGAAAATAATAAAAATAAATATAAAGAGAGAAAGAGAAAAGCGATGAGGTGGAAATATAGTCAAGAATAAAAAAAGCTTAAGCAAAACTTAAAAAAAAAGAGTTATATTAATAATAAAAAACACGGGGAAAAATAAATTATAAAAGGAAACAACTTCAAAAATATTTTTAATCACATTTATAATTATTATGTTACAATTTCTTTTTAAAAATTAATATTAATGGGATAATCAGCCTTTTCACAGGTAATATGGAAACTATTTAAGTTATTTTGAAAATTGATTGACAAATTAATTGATATTTCTCTCTCTCAGTAAATAGTTGTACAGTATATTTCTAAAATTATTTGAACTTAAATTACTATCAAAATATGGCACTTTATTATGATAGAAAAACAATATCTATCTTGTCATAAATGTTACTAATGATCCCCTTTTTAACTATTTTTAAATTACCATCTAATAAATCTATTTTTTAAGAATTTACGTTAGTCAAAATCAGATTTAAATATGATGGATAAAATGATAAAGCTGGCAAAATATATATTTTAATTATTCAATTATTAAAATTAACTTGAAAACTAACAGACCACCAATATATCTAAATAACTTGAAATTATTGTTATTCATAAGTTTGTATTGAAAGAAATATAGATAAATATTATCTAGAATATTTTTAACTGGCCCGCTTGTGATATACCTTTATTTTTCCCAATATAACTAATACAACTTTCTTTTGATTCATGATTATTAAGAAATTTAAACTTTTCAAGAGATATAGAACTATTAATTTTTAATTCTTTATATTTAGCCGAAATAGCCTTAATTAAATCATCTATAAATCTATGGAACTAAACAAATAGTCAAAGTCTATAAACAGAGTGTAATAATCTTTTATATAATTCATAATTTCATAACTATTTTTAATAACAACAGTCTTATCTAAATTATCAATAGCATTTTATAAAATCTTTTATAAGATTTTTCCAGCTGCAGTAATGTTGAACCATTAGTTACAGTTTTAAACATAATTTGAAATTTGTGAAATATAAGCGTTAAAATATATGAGGAAATTTTATCAAATTCAAAGAATAACAATTTTTCTTACATGAAACTTTATTTCTATTAGCTTTTTCTCTATCATTATTATTAATATAAATAAAGGCACTATTATTAATTAAATGTTCATATGTTAAATCAACATAAGTTTCTTACGAATAATCATATAATACCCTAGTACCTTATCAATATAACAAATAAAAGAATCATATTGTAACTTTTTAAAAGAACTTTTTAAATCTCTAATCTTAGTGCTCTCTCGAGTATCGTAAAATTCAAATATTTTAATTCTTCATTAATTTAAAACTTATAATATAAATACTTATAATATACTTTAAAATATTCAATAGGTAAATGATACTTAATTGCCAAATTTGTTATAGAGTTATCAATATTTTTATCAATTTTTTCTTTAATACATTTATTATTGTCAGAAGTGTAGAATAATAATTCTGAAACCAGTTTCAGCATTTTTCTTAAATTTGTATTCTTAAAAATATTTAGATTACCTGTAATCTCTCACGTGATGGTACTCTTCATCAATAAAATCTTTATTCCTCCCAATTAAGTTCATTATAACTCTGTAAATCTTTACAATTATTAGAATTATGTAACATACGTTTTTATTAAAAATTTAAAAGCTTTTTTAATATTAGTATTATTAAAAGGAATTAATTTCTTATATTTATTAAGAATATTGTTAAAGTTAATTTCATCAAAAAGATATATTCATGAATCTGATATAACTAATTTTACATTTCCTGTATTATTATTACAAGTATCAATTTTATATTATTTAATCTGGTAGTTATATACATCCATAACAATATGAAGACTAGTACTATTTACATTAGTAATAAAGTCTTATACAATTTTAATTTCTCGCTTTTTCATACCAAAAAAGAAAAATTTTAATCCATTTAATATTGAAATCCTTTTCAAATTTGTCATTTCAGATAAAAAATTTTCTTTAATAATCTCCAAATCAAAGCATTTTTTCTTTATACTTTTAGCCTTGCAATTTCTTTTATCATTAAATTTATTAGAAATATTGAGCTACATTGCTCTTCTTATAACTTCAACTTCTATAAAAATATTCTCTTTGTTGTTATTTTAATTAAATATTTGCATAATATTTTTATTAAATGCTAAAGAGTTAAAACCATAAGAGTAAATAATTTTATAAGAACTAATATTACATCTTTCAAACCACAATCTTCTTTTAGAGTTAGGCACTATCTTAAAAATAGTTATTGCTATATTTTCAAATTTATGCCTATAAAAGTAATTTATTTAAATTTTATTGCAATATTTATAACCCTAAAATTATTAGCGTCATGTCTATGTTAATTAATATGTATATTAATATTACTACTAGTTTAACCTAAATATTTATATTCACAAATTTTACACTTAAATAAGTAAGCACAATTGTAAATTTTACAGTAATTAAATTTAGATTTAATATTAAATTGTTCATTAATAATCGTTTTATATGTTTTGCACCTATGTTATTACAAATATTGTAATTTAAGGTATAAATTTTAAAGTTATAAAATTATTCCAAACTTTGTGAGCCAAATATATGTATTTCATATTTTCTAGAAATTTACCATGAATATGAATATTATTATAATTTATCTTACATTTGTATATACTTCTCCAAATCATCCCAGTTATATAATTTTTATACTATTGATTATATATATATATATATATATATATATATATATATATATGTAATGATTTAACTTTAATTTAATAATTTCTCTTAATAATAATTTATAATTTTCTATTGTATTCCATTCTCACACACTAATTCAAAAGTAAATGGTTATTTCTTATTTCTTGATACCATTCAAAATTATCCTTTTATTTATTAGATCACGCGCTCATGAAATTTGCTTAACCCCTTTTCCCATGATCGTAAATCTGTCAAAATAATCCCTTCTAGACTCCCTGTCTTTTGTTGGTTTTCTCTATAATCCCTAGTCCTGTACCACGTGTTCTATGACGTCTCTTATCAATTTTCCTATTATATAATGAGACACTCTGAGAAATAGAGCCCTTTTCATCGTCTCCCCATTGTAAGAGATACAGCGATTAAACCGCTTAATCCTCCTTTTTTTTGCTTCGGCCCAACCGGAGGACCTTGTGCAGTGTTTATCTAAAATGAAAAACCAATAAATAACAATTGAGAGAACTTGAATGTGACTCGCATTCTTCATTACTTATATATTGTTTACAATTGAAGTCGACAGAATGATTAAATGTCCTCAAGTAAATTTATTTTAGTAAGTCGACAGGATGGTTCTGTTCGGGTAAATTTAATCGTCATATTTTGGCATAAAAAGGAGCGAGAAAGAAAGATCAGTTTTCGATTCTTCCATGTGTTTCTTCGGCTCTTCTGGCTTCGACTTCATTGAACTTTTCCTGTGTGTTCGCAGGAATCGTTACCAGCGTGGCCATCGGATCTAGATGCCTCTCGAATGACATGCAGCTGCAAGAGGAACACGGGAGGAGAATGGCGTCAATGCGAGAAGCAACCTATTGCAGACCAAGAAAGGAGTGTGATCTTCAACTACAAAAAGAAAGCAACGGGATCCTTAACTACAAATCCTCACCAAATAATACATCTGCGACCAAGTGAAAGAGAGCCTCTGGATCCTTCCAGAAAGAAGTTTTTAATTTGCTGATTCCAATTCGACTCTGTTTCTGGAATATCTTCATGTAATTACAGCAACTATTATTGAATAACATGTGTTATGTAGAAAATATTAAATTAAAATTTTCAAAGTGTGTTTTTGCAAAAGATAAAATTAATTTTTTGGGTTATGAGGTCAGAGAAGGATGCATAACATAACATTTAAAGCATCATTTAAATAATCATAACATTTAAAGCATCAGAAAATAATCATAACATTTAAAGCATCAGAAAATTACAACCTCCAAAAAATGTAAAACAACTTCAAGGGTTTCTTGGTTTTGTAAATCTTTATAGTAAATTTATTGATTGTTATGCTAAAATTAAAGAACCTTTAAACAATCTTCTTAAAAAAGATCAACAATGGGTATGGACAGGGCAATGTCAAAAAGCTTTTGAATTATTAAAAACTAAATTAATAACTAAACCTAAAATATGATCCTAAATTGATCCTAAATTACTTCTTCATGTGTTTTGCGATGCTTCACAAATAGTCATTAGAACTGTTTTAAAACAGTCTGATAGTTCTGGTAAATTACATCTTGTATCATATCACTCTAGGACTTTAAGAATATTTGAACAAAATGAACGTATAACTGAATTGGAATGTTTGGCTATAGTAGATGCCCTTGATAAATTTTATTATTATTTACATGGGAAATATTTTATAATTAATACAGACCTTGCTGCTCTTGTTTGGCTGAAAAATGGAAAAAAATTAAGCGGTCGATTATTTAGATGGTCTTTAAAATTAAGCATGTTTGATTATGAAGTTAAATACTTAAAAGGGACAGCTAATATTGAAGCTGACAAGTTATCAAGGCATCCTACAGCCCAATCTATTCAGCATACTGTGATTTAATTGAACTAAATGAGATAAAAAAATATAATAATTTATATAATTCAAAATATAAAACAATTGATGATATACTTGTACTGAAAAAGAAAAACTTAGTTAAAATAGTTTTACATTTTTCTCTCAGGAGAAAAGTTTTGCAAATTGCTCATAAACAGTTTGGACATCCAGGTACTCAAATAATGATTAACTTAATTAATCCCCAAATTTATTAACCTCATATTAATCAAGATATTTCAGCTTTAACAAACATTGTCATTTTTATCAACTAAATAAAAAGAAAAGACAAAAAGAGATTTGGTTTTTTACAGGCTGTTCCCCTCACGGATCAACCTTTTGAATGTCTTGCTGTTAATACTGTTGAAGGATTTAATTATTATAATTCTACAAAAAAATGTCTTCATATAGTAATTGATCATGAAACTAGATACGTTTGGGCTTTTCCATCAAAAAATAAAAAATCTATAACTTATATTAATATTTTAAAACAAATTTTTCAAATTGAAATGTCATCTAAATTTCTAAATAATAGAAATGGTACTTTTATCTCATCAAAATTCAAACATTTCCTTAGAAAGTACAATATCAAACATTTATTAACTTCTCTACATCACCTACAAACGAATGGAAAATGTGAACGTGTGAATCAATCTATTGTAACTAAATTAAAGTTTAAAGATAATTCCTCCCCCACAAAAATTCCCTGGACTAAACTTTTGGAAAAAGTAATAAATGAATACAATTTAACACCACATTCTATTACGAAATTTCCTCCTGCATATTTGTTTCATGACACTTTATCGTATAACTCTCCATTAACTCAAAACCAAGTTTACCCTCCAGTAGAAGAAACAAGAACATTGGCTAATAACAATACAATAAATTATCATGATAAAAACAAAATAAGATTTGGTGCTCGTTTCCTAAATTCTCCATTTCAACCAGGTGATACTGTGATGTACGAAGAATTTAACTATCCAAGTCATTGAAAATTGTCCTTAATTTTTTCAGGATCATATAGAATTATAAAAAAACCTTTCTGATGTAAATTCTGAAATAACTAAGTCTGATATTGTTCATGTTTCAAAGTTAAGAACTTATTATCCTTCAGAAGAATTAAAATTAAGTCATAAATAAACAGTACTTTAGCTCATACTATAATCATAAAAAATAAATAAATATTAGTACTAATTAAATAATCATAATATATATATATATATATATATATATATATATATATATATATATATATATATATACTAAAGTTAAGTACTCATGCATCCCTAATCTGGCTGGTCCCGACCGAAGGCAACTGGTAGAAGTACGAAGCACTTAAGTGAATTACAAAGTTTTAAGAAATTAATATTAACCATATAGTGTTTCGAGCTTAGGGACCAGTTTCACATGAATTTCTCTTTGCTCATGGTTTCTATCCTGTTAATAGAGAGCATGAATAAAGAGGAAAGCAACCTTCTTACATTTGACCTTGTCCACAAGTATATCTTGTGGTTCCCAAACCACTAAAATTTTATTTTTATTGTGCTCCACATACCATTACTTTACTCCACAACCACATACTTTCTGTGGTTCAGATGTATCCACAAAAACACAAGGATATTAGTTTCTTGCATATTTTGCTTCCATGAAAAAAGTATTAACAATTTTTTTCCTATCGTGCGTATTAATGAAGTTTATATGTTTTTATAGTATGTTAAACCACACGAATGTTGGTATACTGATAACTTTACATTACACAGTAAACGTCTGTTTTTCAAAAAATTTTTTAAGTGTTTTATCTATTTTTTTTATTTGACGGACGGCATAGACACTGGTATACATCCCTATTTAGGATTGGACTTTTACTTTGTGGACAGAAACAATCAACTTAAAATAGTAGTAATAATTGCATTTATGACATTTGCAACATTTTACTTTGATCATATTCCATGTAATTCATTGTAACATGTTACTCTTTACCTTTTATATGATTACTTGAAATATTTTTGTGTTGTAACATTTCAATTCCTCCATGTTTATATAACCTATTCATATGCAATTTTGTATTTTTACTATTTTATTATGCTTATTTGTCTTTTGTAAAGACGAAGAGATTCTTGGATATTATTCTTTTTAAATAGTAATTTGGATGTAATTCTTATTATAAAATTTGTTATTTGTATTTAGAGTCTCCAATAAAGTACGGTTGTGTGTTAAATCCCAACGCACTGCCGCGTCTTGCGGATGGGGGATTTGTAATGATTTAACTAATTTAATAATTTCTCTTAGTAATAATTTAATTTTCTATTCTATCCCATTACCTAATTCAAAGGTAAAGAGTTAATTCTTATTTCCTGTTACCGTTCAAAATTATCCTTTTATTTATTAGATCCCGTGCTCATAAAATTTGTTTAATCCCCTTTTCCTATGATCGTAAATCTGTCAAAATGATCCCATCTAGACTCTATGTCTTTTGTTGGTTTTTGCTAGAATCCTTAATCCTATACCAGGCGTTCTATGGCGGCTGTTATGAATATCCCTATTATATAAAGAGATATTCTGAGAAATAGAGTAAAGAGAGTAATAGAGTTTTATCGTCTAGCCATTGTAAGAGATACAGCGGTTAAACAGCTCAAAAACCCATTTTAAGCTTCGGCCCAGCCGGTCGACCTTGCGCAGTGTTTATCTGAAATGAAAAACCAATAAAGAATAGTTGATCTTGAATGTAACACGCATTCTTCATTACTTAAATATTGTTTACAACTGCAGTCGACAGAATGATATATATATATATATATATATATATATATATATATATATATATATA
>BMAW01068415.1:58718-122277 GCA_019974015.1 Nephila pilipes
ATATATATATATATATATATATATATATATATATATATATATATATAGGATATAGAATCTCAGGATGTCAATTTTACGAAAACGTATAGCTAATGTTTTAAAATTGTATTTTAAGTTATTTGAAGCGCATAATTTTTTTTTCAGAGTTATAAGTTTTAAAACAGTTTTTCCTAGTTTTATGCTTTTTGAAATGCATGTAACAAAATTAGGGATCGATTCTGTAATAAAATGCATACTTTTCTTTAAAAAAATTGTAAAATGAGGGATATATTGGGGTTTTAACTTAATTTCAAAATACATATCAAAATTTTGTTTTATCCCCCAAACTAATTAACATATTTTAAAACCAGTCTCTACTGTTCAAAACATCATTGAAAAGGTTATGAAAAGAAATTTCATATTATAATAAGAATAAATACACGAAGAATACGGTTTGAAATTTTCTCTAAAACCTTTTTAGAAATTTAAATTTCTAAAAGTGTATTAAACAATGTATTAAAATCCGCATTCAAAATAATTTTTTTAAGAAATAGGAACACTATTGGCGTGCTAAAATAAAATTTTTTTTAATGTGTAACTAAATTAAACTGTTCAAAGAGTATCGAGTCCCCTTAAACTCGTGAAGTTGATTTCCTCTTTAAAAACTCTGAATGTAGTGAATATTAATAAAACATTATTTAAATATTTTATAAACATGTGTGCGATAAAATAAAATACTTGAAATAGTTCATTAGTCATTCAGAATGTACGCATCAAAACTATTTTGCAATTTCCTCTTTTACAATCATTGTGTGTGTAGGGGGGGGGAAAGGTGAGACCCAAAAGAGAAGCAAAGTATGTAAATGGAAATCAAGAAACATTTTTGTCTCTGTTAGATATGCATATGATTAAAGCTTCGGTGCCAATGCTTTCTGCAAACATGTGACTTACCTTGCCACAAAGAACCCTTTAAAAGATTCACCTAAAGCGCTTAATTTTGATTCTTACTTATGAGTTTGGGTATAATTTATCACTATGAAATTTAAACTATCTTTGAGAAAGAAACGACAGATATTTGAGCAGTTGGATGATAAGGGTCACGTAGTAGGATAGCATGATGGTTGCTTAAATATTACAGTTTCACGCTCTCGGCGGAATTGAATACAAGGAAGTTTTCGCTTACAACAGGTAGGCTCAGAGAGGGTTACAAGTAGAGAAAATAGAATAATTAATTGGCAAATGCGAAGCACTCCCAACGGCCACAATTCCAGACATTATGCGCACACTGATGCGCTCTCTGCATAATCTTGTAAATGCCAGTACCATTTGCAGATGGCTGCATGTTTCTAGATTCCTTGTTCGAAGACCATTAATGATATTGCTCTGACACCACAACAACGTCGCCAGATATTGTAATGGAGTCACGAAAGCGCAGCATAGAGCTATGCGGAATAGCAACAGTGATGAGTCTCGCTTTTCTCTTGATAACCGCTCCCGAGTAGGTAGGTAACGCGTTCCGCGCTACTTTGAATGATTTGTTGTCACTTGTTACATATCCAGATAGTAGGGTGTTTTGGTATGGGGTGCAATTTAGTATGACGCCCGATCACCATTAGTCTTCACCAGAGTCACTTTAATTGCCCAAAGATACGTTAGGGAGGTCCTTCGACCGGTATCAATTTCTTTTGTGAACACCCATACCAGCCATATATTTCAACAATACAACGCTCGCATTTATACCACTGCCATCTCAAAAATTGCCTCGCAATCATAGACATCACACCGTTGCCAATTATCATTTCTAGGCCTGTAACTTACAGAAAACACATAAAATACAATAGCCATTCTGTTACGATTCCACCACTACCACAAAATTTGAAAGATCTAAGTACCTAAGTTCAGTCTACAAGGGCTGATTTGAGTCAATACACAGTTAAGAGTGTCTACTACTCTATGTCACGATGCTTGATCTATCATCTTATTGATAGTTGTAATGATTTTGTGTGTTTTGTCCAATAAATGTTGTCATACCCATGCCAGGATTTTGATCATTTCTTGTTGTTGGTGAGTACTAACTTACTTTCAAATGTCATTTCACTCCGACTATTCCTTCTAGGCGCATTTTTTTACGATGAGTGTATACTATTGTCACTATTCAAAAAGAATAATATTGTTTAATTTATTGTAAAAACTTTATAAATTTAATGTATCTAAATTATATATTTACCAGGGTTTTTTTTAAACTTAAAATAGGGATTAGTTACATATTTTGTTTTTGTTTGATATCGAACTTCAGATTTCATGATTTGTGTAAGTCAAGGATAAAATTTTTCTTTTTCTCAAAATTAATGCAAATTATTTGAAAGAATATGATCTTTTACTCTGAAATGATTACTCATCTTTGATATGATAAACAAACAAAATAAAACACAATAAAATTACTTAACAAAACAAAATATTTCACAAAATAAAATAAGCATGTAAAATGTGTTTGGAATTCAGATAAGACACGAACGACTTACATTAAGGAATTACTTAAAAAAATATTTTAAGAAATTTGAATACAAATCTCTTACATGACTTTATTCTAAGATCATTTTGAAATTCATTAGCTTAAGGTAGTCTTAGTAACCAACAAGTGCTCACTAGAGCAACATTTTACATTAAATTTAATTACTATACTGCTGTTTGTAGAAAATGCAACACCATGAAAGAATCATCAGAATCAAATGAAATTTAATGCAGAAACGACTTGTACTGATACAAATAAATGATGAAATTTTCAAAACAAAAGAAACAAATTAAGCGTCCGAAATCAGTATTTGGTGCAGCCACCATGCGCTGCAATAAGTGCTGCTATACGACGTGGCATGGAGTCAAACAGATGTTGAATATCTGCTTGAGGAAGAGAATTCCATATCGCTTGTATGCGCAACCAAAGTTCGTCTTTGGAAACTGCAGGACGCGGATCACGAGCGAGACGCCGACCAACCATATCCCACACGTGCTCAATAGGCGACATATCCGGTGAATAAGCAGGCCAAGGAAGAAGTTGCATGCGTTGTGCTGAACAGAAGTCTCGAACAGTCCGCGCAACATGTGGGCGTGCATTATCCTGCTGAAAGATAGCTCCAGGGATGCCTTGAAGGAAAGGAACGACTTCGGGCTGTAGCACTTCACGGACGTACCTGTTGCTATTGAGATTACCCTCAATTCGTATCAAATTGGATCGTCCATGATACGAAATCGCACCCCAGACCATAACTCCGGGTGTTCGACCACTATGTCGTTCAATAATACACTCAGGAAGGCAGCGTTGACCGGCATAACGTCTAACACGAACACGGCCATCATGGGTCCACAAATTGAAGCGTGATTCATCTGAAAAGACAACTTGGTGCCAATCAGCTCGCCTGTCTCTGTGCTCAAGAGCCCACTGCCGACGCAGCCGTCGATGATTCGCCGTGAGGGGAATCCTGTATAAAGGCACCCTTGCACGCAATCCACGGCGCAGCAGACAATTGTACACCTGTAGCAGTAGACCAACGTGCTGCCAGCTGCCTGGAGGAAGCTGTGCGATCATTCACCGCCATGCGGAGCAGGTGTCGATCATCGCGCTCTGACGTCACCTTCTGTCGTCCAGTGCCTGTTTTTCGAGTTGTTCGGTGCTCGTCGGTCCACTGCTTCCAAACTCGCATCACTGTGGAACTGTTCCGCTGCATACGAGCTGCTATTGCGCGATAGGAAAATCCTCCTTCTCGAAGGCCGATTATCCTCCCTCGTTCAAACTCCGTAAGTTGCTTGAATTTCTTATTCTTCCGTCGTGGAGGCATACTCAGGTCTCACTAAACGTTTGCCACTAACAAATAATCATAGACTTTTTTCAACGTCCCGCTACAGCACTTTATTTATACGCTTTCAGCATCAATTCAGAGGGCGCTGCGCGCGCCGCGCACGCGCGATGGCTCTGAAACTTTATTAATTTGCATAATATCCTATAATTGACATTTGCTGCGAATTTCATTTGATTCTGATGATTCCTTCATGGTGTTGCATTTTCTACAAACAGCAGTTTATATCAAGTATTGTGTCACCCTACAGTGTTGATATTTTTAATTCCTTTAAATTTATTTTTATTAGAATACTATGAATATGAAAATTTCACATGCAACTGAAAATATTAGAAAGTATAACCTAGAGTAAAAACTACTCACCTGAAGGTTAGGAAGCATACCATTTATTAATTTCATAATTACAAAATATTTTGTAAAATCGGGGCCATTAATATATACATATTTTTCAGTAAAATAAAATAAATCTAAAGATTCTTTTTTTAAAATGACGTAAATTTATGCACTCATTTAACTTAAAAATGAAAGAAAATATTTGTACGCTAAAGTACTCCAAAAATGATATGCTATAAATCTAAAAAGCATAGGAAATATTCATTAATTAAAAAAAATAAATCATGCAGAAGAATTATCGTGAATATCAAAAAGAGCGGAAAAAAGCCTTTCGAATGAAGAAAAATTCGATCGATTGTTATGTTATTAAAATGATATCGGAAGTTAATAGTCCGCGTAAAAAAGTTATGAAGGTATATGGTCATTTGGATTACAGTGAGTGAAAATATATGACACTTTGTTCTTTATTTTTTCAGGAGTAATTTTCGAATTAAAAAGAAGGAAGTAAAAAAGCTACAGCAAGCGTTATCTTATAAAAAGATTAAGAAAAAAAAAGTGTTTGCATAAATAATATATATACATCTAATATATATATTTTATAAATGAAAATGGCATAAAATATCGGGTAGTTAAATTTAATCGTCAACTTCTTGGCATGCTATCATCAAATATTTCGAGTGGCACCTGATAGCGCATGTGTCATTACACCAAGGAACATTTTAGTGACCGATGCTTTAAAACAATGAAATTCTATTTTATTCTATCCGTGAAAAAGAACGTTAGAATACTTACAATGCAGGATAATGTATGGTGGGATTCAGTTTCCTTGCCATACCAGTTGTTTCCCCCTTTTATCTATCAAATCTCTCTTTCTTCTATATGTAGTTTCATTATCATGGACAGAAGGATTGGTAGTAAGGGGTATCCTTTGCCATTTCTCTGTATCATCAATTCTCATCCTCAGCTTTTTTTATTGGTGTTTCTATTCCCTCCAAACCAGTTACCAGATTTTATTCTTTGTCTCTTTTCGCACAAAAATCCCCACGAAATCTATTCGTCGTGGATTCCTTATTAACACTATTTCTTTACTCATAGGAAATAATAATAAAGTTAATACCCTCTTTTTGATACAAGATAGTTTTATAGTTCCTGATTCTCAGAAGGTAAATAATGCTGAATATTTTTTGCCTTGTAAAATTCAGTGCGTACCATATTCCAATACTAAGTCGTCTTCTAGGGGTACATGTTCTTGTAGGGCATTTTACGTGGAAAGGGAGAATAGATAGAGATGCTTTTTAAAAATGTTTTCACATCCATTTATTTCCAACATCTTGGATCATTTCTATTTACAATGAATTTTTTTACATTTTAAATTCTGAGAAAATTGTACCTGAAAGACAATTAATGATTAAAAAATGACTAATTGCATTTTGACTAGAAATTACATAGTAAAGTTGTAAATGAATGAAGCAAATATTAGTTTTTTTTTTGCTTTGACACTGTACCAATTCAAGTAAATAAAATAAGAACTTAGTTGAAAAAAATTAATCTACTGAGGTATATTATAAAAAGTATTTTTTTTGAAAGCAAAGAAGTAAAAGTGCGTGAAAATGAACCAGTTAAATATATTATTATTTTATGAATACAATTATTACTATTTTCATTTTTATAAGCATATTTAACATTTTTCTCGATTATTCTAAAACACAATTTCTGATGGAAATTTATTGATAGTTTTTTTTCAAAATGTGGAATCTTATATATGTTTAGAAAAACATATTTACCATCTATTTATAAATCATACTATACGTGTAATCCTAAAACATTTTCTATTATTACAAAAATTATAGGTTTTTATAAAGGTACTGCCTAAGGTTATAATCATATACTTAGGATATAATCATACACTTTAATGTTGCTTAGGATATAGTTATATGTTTTGTTATTTTCTCATGAATAAAGTGTTTTAATAGCACAAAATATTTTTGGATTATTTACTATTTAGTTTAACTTACAAACTTTTACAGAAATAATATTTGTACTATTAACTTCAATTCACAGTTATCAGTTTCACATAATTTCAATGTTAACTCTAATAGAAACTCTTTTCTGATCATAATCTACTCATATTAGCTACGTGAAAATTAAGTAATTCTTAAAGAGCGTTGTTAAATATAATGAGTTCGATATACAGTAACTGACTCTAACCTTTCATGATTTCTATTTCGTCTATCCAGCAGGATTATATTTCCCATTTAATTCTAAGGCATAAAGTCATAGGATATACATTAGTAAATTATAAGATAGTGTTTTATGTCGAGTAAAATTTATTCGATGTTTAAGAGGAATTTATATGAAAGTTAAATGGAGGTTCAGCCAGTTTGTGATCATTAAGGATCATAAACATAAAACTATTGTTTACTCATACCATTTTGAGGAATGTTTAAAATATTAATAACTGATTAAATGTTATGTTTAGTTCAGTCACCTTATTTGTTGCAAGTCAGAAGTTCAACTTATTGAAATTATCTTATGATATACTTATTATGGATTGTTTGACAATGCAGAATGTTTTTAAATGCATGATGATGATGTGAACGATTCTGCAACTCTCCTGTATCCGTTTAAAATATGACTTGTCGCTCGCTTGAATGAGTCGGTAGAGGCCTATAACAAATAATTTATTTGATCCCCGAGCTTGCCGCGATAGCCTAGTGGTTATGGCAGAAGATTCGTGGCCGGCAGTTTCCCTCGAGTACTAGGTTCGACCCTTGGTGCCACTAAAGACCCGCCGTGTAGCCGGGGCTGCTGCACGTTAAATCTGTTGTGGTTCAGAATCCTCCCTTGGCGTGGCGTGGAAGTTAGGAGAGGAGGGGGGTACCAACTCAGTTGTCATCCTCGTCACTTGACCGAGGTTCAAAATTACGCGGTCCGTCGCCAATAGCCCTCGTGCTGCTTCTGGTACGATGTTAATAAAACCAACCAACCTACCACTTGATCCCCGAGACAGATTTTCTTATGACAATTCATTCAGTATCACGATTACTCTTCATTTTGACTCTTTCTAAAATAACTATCCAGTAAAAAAATCCTAGAAAATAATTTTAGGATAAATAATATGGTCTTTGTAGGATAAGTCTTCTTCTCTAAAAATAATTGTAATATTTCAAGGAGATAATCTGAAACTTTAAAATTATTTTTGGGGCAAAATAATTTCCAAATTTTTCTGTTTTTTTTGGACAATTTTTTAATATTTACGTCTTTGTTATATTTTTTAGGTGATTCTCTTGTATTTATCTAACTTTTTTGAATGATTAATCTGATATTATGTAAACATTATTTTATTAATACAACTATTCGGGACTAAGTACAAGGAAAAAAAGGATCTTAAAATAGTAATTAGTATTCTCTGTATTAATATATTTTCATGCAAAAAAATATTTAAAAACAAAAAGGAAGTATTAAAACAATTTTGATTTTATATGCAATATAACTAGAATGGACAGGAGGTTAAGATACCAAATGCAATATTCTCTAACACTTGATGTTCACTTATAAATAGTGTTAAACATTTGTTTCAGTGAAACTAACGTTTGGCTATTTGTGTCTTTCCCTTCAACTAATGTGTGGATTTACTTTCTAATATTACGTAAATTTCTAATTCCTTCACAATAAAATACAGCGTCAAATACGCCGAATAGATTGAATTTTAGATGTGTTGTGAATGAATTTGAGAAGATACATATGTAAGCGACGAAGAATTGAATATTGGAGTTAGAAGTGAGTAATCGTATTTTGAGTTCGTTAAGTGTTTTAAGACTTTATAGCGAAAACACCCCGATTGTAAATAAGGACCGTTTAAAGTGATTCCATATATCGGTGGAATTGCAAGCCTGCTCCAGCGATTTCGAAATAAGTACTTTGATTTTCATTCTAAACTTAAATTCATGCGCATTTAGGGAAAGTGGACTTAATCTGATAGTGATGCTGCCTATTCATAACATGAAAAATATTAATGCTGTGTAAGTACTTACATTATATCTTTTCATTTAGTTGTGAACTTAATGACTATTTAATTAAGACCAAAATGACTGATGAAGTTAGTGATAGGGAGCCATAATGAAACAATTTTAAACAACGGTCGATTCAATGAAAGAGTATGCAGAAATTTCATCACGGTATTCTTCTCTCTATACAAATACAGAGAATATTCTACCGTAAGCTATTTGATTTTCAAAAAGGTTAAGAAAACATTTAAAGGAAATGAAAAAGATTCATTATCGCAAAGTAAAACGTAACATCATGTGTGTTTGTTCCCGTTAGTAGCATTAATATTGTAATTAATGTAATAATTGTATGAAATTATACATTTTAACACTTTTCTTAAAATATGAGTAAAATGTGATTGAATTTAAGTTATGTAAATGTGTTAAGAGAGAGAGAGAGAGAGAGAGAGAGTTTAATACTTAAAAATGTTTCATATTTAAAGTTTAAAAGTGAAGCAACTGCTTATGTAAGTTTGTAATAATAAAGGGTCGGACGGTACGGAAGGAAGGGTCGACATCTCTAAGACAATTTACTTTATTAACAGTTCATCTACAAATCTATCCTATCTCCTCTCTTCTCTCTTGAAAGCTTATACAATATATATATTAGTCTTAATTAGCATGATCACCTTCTCTTCTTCGGAGGATGCTCTCTAATATAAATAATTGTTGAGGAGTGAAAACTCCCCAAGAGGACTTGTTAGTGACAAGGTCGCAGATAGACCCGTCACAAGTTGAAATGGCCTTACAAAAACGAGAATTAATTGGATACATTTTATAAACGTGTATTTATAAGAATTGAATTAATACAGCCCATTTCAAGAATACGTATAAACCGTTAGCATTTTGTTGTTACTGAATTTATTCTACTGTTTTGATTCCTTTATTATAAACGAGGTTTCAAAATGTTGATTAAAGTTCAGCAACAACTATGAGTTAGTGAGCAAAATTTTATCCGAATGCGTCTTGTAATTATTTTATGTGAAACACTATTTTTGGTATTTAAATACATTGTTCAAAGACTTAGTACGACACAGAAATCTCAGTTTTTTAAGCAAACCTATTACAATTTTGCTTCATTTAGATCTCATATTGCATATTGTAGCCTAAATGCAAACATTTCGAGGTAGTCCAATTCATTATAAAGAAAGTTTATTTAGAAATATGTTACATATGGCACATCGTCACATAACATCATTTTATCTTATTAACAACAACGTTCTACAGACCATCACCAAATAGAGTAACTGGGGGGAGAAAAAATAAGTATTAACATCCGCTGTTAGCAGGAAGTTTACGGCATCAGTTGAATACAGATATTTTCAAGCAATGAAGAAAAATGTATGTTAAGAGAAGTATGATATCACGACTCCTCACTCCTTAAGAGTTTTTCCCCCGATAGTTTAAAACAGTGTTATATAAACTTACATTTTTTAAGAAATTAACATCAAATATAAATGAGATCAAGTATAGCAAACATTTTATGAACACAACTTTTTATGCAAAAAATAGTTACGAGTTTAATACAGCGTTCATATAGAAGGTTTTTCCCTTTAAAAGTCTAAGAAATCAGCATTTAGCTAATCAAATTATATATTAATCACATCTTTAATACTCATCATACTCAAAACAAATGCATAAATGATTAGACATAATTTTTTTAAAAACATAACATACATGTGTATCAAAGTATGACAAAGCAATTTAAGAAAATATTTACATCACACATATGTTTTTAAATTCTGGAAAATGTAATAAAAAGTAATTTTTTATTAATTTATGTTACATTATAAATTTTTTTAATTTAATTTTGACATAGTATCATTTTTATCTAATGAACCCTTCTTACGGGAATCTTTAAAATTGTATTGTTGTAGATCTGATACTAACCTCATAAGCTTAGGATTGTTACTTGCATTAAACTGTAACTAAGTAAGGGGCTAAGATAGGAGATAATGATAAAATGTTCTCACCTAAATAACACTAGTTTTTTAATATCCCATATTATAGCTATATACTTTTTTTTAGTCGTGTAGGATATTTTTCTCTACTATAGAAAATTTACGACTTAAGTAGAGTATGGGATGTTTTTTTTTATTTCGTTCATTATTTTGTGTTTAACCTAAGGCCCGAATCATCAGATATCAATAAAATCTTTTTTGATTAATCATATACGTACAAAAACAGTTCATTACAAAGTCTTTCATTAAGTTCTTTGAAGGCAAACTAACACTCTTCTCCTTCCAATAAATCCTTTATCTTTCCTTTAAGCTTTTCCGTCAAATCAACAGGAATCACTATCTCAAATATACCTTTATAATATCCAACTAAAACTAAAAAGGCAGATTTAGGAAATTCTTTAATTAATTGAACTATTAAATCTGCCAATGATTTCCTTTTTAATCCTGACCAATAATATGATCCAACTACTTCACAATTTCTTATACATAAGCACAATCAGTTGGTTTAATTTTCAGGTTAGCTTCGTAGATTTGATACAACACCTAGATATTTTAAATGACTTTCTTAATCATTTGAAAAAATTACACATAGTGAAGATATGGGACTGTATATTATTTAATTCTTTGTATTTATTCTGCCATTATTTTGCTAAAAAACTACGACTAATTCTTCTACTCAAAATGGAAGTCAAAAGGAGTAGAGAAGTTCCATAACTAGTAACAAAAGCGGTTAATTTTTTACCACTGTTAGCAAGGGGTATTTATTAGTATCCTTTCGCTAAATCTAATACAGATATATACAAGGCAGCCGACACTTGTTCAATTTTTTGTTCAATGTTTGATAGTGGACAATCGATTTCGGATAATGTATTGAACCTTCGATAATCATATATGATCTTGTTTCTTTCACTTGCACTTCTAAAAGTATATTTGGAGATGTATAATTTGATACTCCAATTATTTTGTTCATCAACGTTTGATTTATCTCACTTTTCGAAATTTCAAAAAGTGGTTCAAGAACTCTCCTGCATAGGTGCCGAAAAAGGACCTAATACAAAGACCAGAGGAAAACTACAACGTTACATTGTTGAAAGACCTTTTGGAAAGACTACTGTAGTGAGAGAGACAATTGATAAATACTCGTTATCCCGAATTAATTCATGAAATGCCAGAAGCCATACCAACAGCAGCTCAAGAATCGTCGACAATTGCTGATGTTCTGATAAAAGATTAATATTTGATAAAGTATATGAGTTCTTTTCATATTACATTTAGACAAAGGAACATATTTTAACATAAATTTATTCAAGGAGTTCTGCAATCTTTTACGTATCTAGAAAACCTGAATAAATGTAGAACATATATAGATATATGGAATGGTGGAAAGATTCAACATAACTATTTTGAGCTATTTGTCTATATATGTTTCTAGAAATCAGACTGGTTAGGATTTACATGTTCTTCTACTTCTCTTGGCTTACCGTGGTGCTATACATGAGGCGATTCGTTGGTCACTTTCCGAGATGTTACTGGGACGACATTTACGTATACCGTGTGGTACTCTCTTTGGGAGACCAAATGATACACCCTCTTCGTCTGATGAGTACATTTGTGCTATGTGTGAATTTGGAGTTAACTACATAAGGAAAGTTTTCATCGCTCCTCATAAGAAGGAATTAATATTATAAGGATAGAATAAAGACCTGTTGTGAAATAAATGCTACGAAACATCGCTTTGAAGAGCGAGACCATGTGTTTAGCTTTACAACCCAATATGACGTCGATGATTCAGTCCGAAGTTACAGCATCATTGGAAAGATTCGTATACTATTATTAAAATTTTAAATGATGTTGTTCGGATTCAGAAGTCACCGGATTGCGTGTTTAAATCTAAGGTAATACACATCGATCGAATGCTGCAGTACCGTGGAAGCATACCGTGGACAAATCTTCTTGAGAAGAATGCTGCTCAGGAAATAGTCTTTCAAGAAGGTGAGTAGATTTACACAAAAATTTAGAATTTGTTTTCTTCCCAGCGGAACAACTTTTAAGGCAGAAACAAACATTTCACAGACAAGATAAGAATCATCTTGCTAGTACTAATGAATACGTAGGGGTAACAAATTTGGTCGCAAAATGTTGCAACATGCAAGTTTGGCTTTAAAACTAAACCAAACTAAACAAGAGAAATTTCTATAGACATTCTTTGAAGTATATATATATATACTAATGTATAATTGTGACTTGAATTGCTGCGTACAGTGATTATGCGAGGTTTGAATTTAAATTATTGTATATTTTTTATACATGTGTATTAATTGCTTCCTGTTGAAAGGAAATATAGTGTATTTTCTGGAGAACCAAGGAAAGAATCTGCTAATTTCTTGTGTTGACCTTTCTTGCAATCGAAATACGATCACATACAGGCATTCTCACATGCAAACACACACATTCACGCGCGCTCATACACAAACAGCCAAACAGTTTGACCATTAATTCTAGAATAACCCAGCCTAACAGTCTTATGCCTGTTGCATATTTATATATATTGTTCCACAATTTTTGGCTTTTTTTTAAAAAATTGTTGTTTTTTTTTGAATTTTCAATTATGTCATTTTTAAAGCCATTTACATCATTTAATACATATTTCATCTGGTTTACTTTATTTCTTTTAATTTACTTTCTTTTGATGCCATAATTTTTGTTTTTAGTTAAATATGTTTAATGTATTGTCACTCCCTTTTCAATTTGCAACTTTTATCTTTGTAATCTTCGGTTTGGTTTATGTATTTTTTTTTCTTAAAGGTTCAGATGTGACTTTTACATTTCTTTTATAATGTTAATTTTTGAATTAACTTTGTTTAATATATATATATATATATATACATATAATATCGTCATAAGAATATCACTCTGTTTGAGTTTGATGAATTTTGGTGGCATAATTTTTAAAACTTTATTATGAACAGGTCTATAAATATTTTAGATTATTATTTTTCGTTTAAATTAGTATTTAGGTCTAAATGAATATTTTTTTTATTGTTTAGTTTCTTTCTTTTATCCTTTGGTTGAATTTTTGATTTTATATTTGTGTTTCTGATTAATTTTTGTCTTATATTATTTTGTTATAATGCAATTAACTGAAGTGAGATGTTTGGACTTATTATACGGAACAGTATTAATATATATCTCCTCAAATCTCTCTCTCTCTCTTTCTCTTATTTAAATGATGATACATTTTCATATTCTACTAAAGAAACAAGAAAAAGTTTAAATAAATAGGTAAAATTATAAATTAAGTAGACAAAGAGTTTAAAAAAGGAAATAAAGTCTTTAAATTCCTGCAAGTATGATATTAAACAAAAAAATTACGTGAGTTGTAGTTAACTTGTATTTAATCCAAGAAGAAAGATGTAATTCAACTACAGCAATAAATGAATCTGCCATATTTAATCTGTTGTAATAAAACCAACAGTTTAAAATTAATAAGGTACAATGGTCATTATAGCCAAAAACACTACCAAAACCTACAAGCCATAAATCGAGTAAAAAGAAAAATATAGCAGTAAAGTCAAAAACGGAGGTAAAGTAATTTAAAATGCTGTCTCATGTAATGGATTGTGAAGGGTTGGATTCATTATGCTTCGTACTTGCATAATGAATCCAACCCTTCACATTGAGATAAATTAATTTATTGTTAAATTATAAGAAACCAAATGCAAGCAAAAGTCCTCATTGAAAAAAAGTAATTAAATAAATAATATATCAGAAATAATAAACGAAGGAATCAAAATTTATTTCAGCCGAATTAAAATAATCCGTTAAATTATACATATTTATACATTTTTTAAGTTAATATAAGGCTATATATATATATATAATTTTTAAATTAATGTCCCCATATTCTCTCAAAATTAATAAATTTTGTCGCATGTTGCATCTGAAGTTTTCCTCTTGCTTGACAGCTATGTTTACCTGAGATCTCTTAAATAATGTTCATTGAATAAATACTTAAACTTATTTTCATAAATATTTTTTTTTATATTTTTAAGTTAAATATTTAAATCAATTGCTTTCTTAATATTAAACACATTTGACCGATTGCTTTTGATTAAATAAAAAGTATTACTTGAGTAAGATATTTTATAAAATTTTTTGAAAATATTTATAAAATGGAATTGAGCTTAAATTTTCGAAATTTGTCTTATGTTTAATACGTAAAAAACTAAAAATCACGATATGAATGTAAATGAATGTTTACTCGAGTATCAAAAAATTGGTAACAGGATGTTTGTTGAATAGTTATAAAATAACTATCAAACATTATTTAATTA
The DNA here is from genome assembly GCA_019974015.1 of Nephila pilipes. Taxonomy (NCBI): domain Eukaryota; kingdom Metazoa; phylum Arthropoda; class Arachnida; order Araneae; family Nephilidae; genus Nephila; species Nephila pilipes. Next base: position 73,223 of record BMAW01068415.1, read on the forward strand.
TATAATAATAAATATGTTTTATCTTAGCTTATTTTACATTAAGATTACATATTTTCTAATATTTGAGTAATTTGTATCTTATTGCGACTATCTTAACTTTTTGTTTGGAATGACAGTAGCAAAAACAATTCAACTCATCTCTTGAATTACAAATCTGTAAAAAAGCTATTAAGTTTATTTCCTTTAAAACTTAATTTCATATTTGTAAACATATAGTTTTAATTAAATTGATTTTCTAACATTAAATTAATTTAAAAAAATTACTCGTAAAATAAAGTAAGAACGATACTGTGTCTCAAGAATTTGCTTTCCTGGGTTTATTATATAGCCTCTTGGTAAATAATAATTTTTAAAAAGATATTTTTTTGTTTGCTTATATTGCGCTTTGAATAAAATATTTTCTAATACAATTTTTACTAAAACACTATCTCTACTTAGTTTACATATACAAAATATTCCAATTACACCGTTTATCAATCAGGTGCCTCTTTATCCTAACACTGATCTTATTCTTTTTTTCTAAAATTGACTCATACTTCAAACCTAGACACAAAAACCTTACCTTATTTCCTTTAAATACCAATACTTCATTCAAGTTTAAAATTTTGCTATAAAACTACAAATCATTTTTGATTATTCATAAGTCATACTTTACTAAATTTTAAAGCAAACCCCGAATATCCGACAACGTAGAAAATGAAATAGTGTATTAAAACTCCAGTCAAACAAAATAAATTTGGTTTCCACCCCTTAAAATAAAATATGAGCACATTTTCTTTCTTCCATACGATCATTACTTTTAGTACCACACTACGTGGACCCATAGGTCATTGTATTGGTTCCCTTGCTTATGATTACCCACCCTTTCCTCCCCATGCACCTCTGGAAAACAGCTTCGATGACAAATGAAGTGAAAATGTCCATTTTGCTGTCCGTGGCTGTTATGTATCAATCGATAATACTTCCTCAATTTCGTTCATTCAGAGAGAAATCTGGTTTAGACTCTTCAAGATTTTTTCCCCATTTTTGATAAAAAAAAACTTCTAGCAAGAAGAAAGAGACATTTTCAAAAAGTAATTTTCCAGTCGCAGAAATAAATAAAGTGTTACTGAAAAGATTTTCCCCAAAGATGAGAAAGAATACGTTTTTGCTTTGTGTGATTTTATTTTATACTTCATAATTCTAAATTCTATAGAAATTTGATAGATTAACAACCTGTCTGTAAAGGAGAGATTAAAAAAATACACTGATATTTGAAATGAATAAACATTGCTATACATTTCACATGACTACATAGTTTTTAACTATGTAAAAATAAAAGTTTAATTATGAAGATAACTTATATCTTAAATGTTTCACTTTGAATTTTTTTCTATCTTGATGTTTAAATTTAGAGGGCTCTTCACTCATAATTTGTTGCATTATTGATGATAACTTGATTAATAAAATGCTAAGAAACTGAATTTTAAAATTATAAACAAAACTACCACACCATGTTGAAAAATACTTTAATATTCTTTTTCTCAAAATGTTTTTTAAGGAATTTGGTACGTTTTAATTAAAAACAATTTTATCCACAGTGTGGCGATATTTGATATTTTCTACATTATAAAATGGGGTTATTTAAGACTAAACAGTGAACACATTTCTTAAAAATAAAAATAGAAATGTTTAGGTATAGCTTATATTTTTCATGAAAGTTAGAGGAAATTTGTATCGAGAAATTAAACATTTTAAGATTTTATTAGATTCAAATTTTGAAATTATAATTATGTGTGCAATATTCAATGCATAGAATATTGTATTTATAAGTATATTGCAAATTTTCTAAATTATAAACGCTGGGGAGTTTATTCAAATTATATTTAAGAGTAAAAGCACATTTTTCAAATGTAAATGAAGCTATTGATTATCAATTGCTCATTCATAGTTATTTACGAATATAAATGAGATTTTCTTTGTATAAACAGATACATTATAAAGATATCTCATATATATACATACATATATATATAAAGTGGTGCTAGATTTGGTTTTCTTATTGAAGACGTCTCATTAAAGTTGTACCTTAAGTTAGTGCAACACTTTTGTAAGATTAAAGTTATTTTACCATACGACGTGTCGAGATTCTTCATTAAGGTTTCAAATATTATCAATTTCCTTTTGTGTTCCCAATTGTAGCTGTATATAATGCATTGCCATACCTATTGTCCAGTCATAAGCTTTACGTCGTTATAATTAGATTGTTTTTGCCATATTTTGTTAGTACAGATGCTAGAAAAATGTATCAAGTTCACTACCTGTGAAAAATACTAAATTATTCGAATATTGAAAAAAAAGAAAGAAAGAACAACGTAAATAAATGTTTATTATAAAGTTTGAAAAGAAAGGGAAGGAGGGGGATAAATAATTTAACAATGATATGTTAATAATAAAATAAAGTTAGGAATTTAATGAAGTCGTATGAAAAAGTGTCATATAAAATAAAAAAAAAATAATACTAAATAAATCTCCAACGATAATATTTAACGATAAGTGATTTAAATTTGTTGTTACATCCTAAAATTTTATTTTTCAGTAGGCAAAATTACTTTGCTTCTAATAATATAAAGAATCATAAAGGCTTTTTATTATTGTAATCTTTTAATGACATCTTTATGATTTTCAGTTCTCTGCTAAGATTGAGGTAAGTCATAAAAAAAGGACGTTCATAATAACTTTGCAATTCTGATCGCAGTTTGATAAAAGTGATATCACTCTTAATAACTTTTTGGGAATTAAATTGAGAAATATTGATATTGATTCTTTAAATTAACTAACATTGTTAATTAATTTAAGAAAAAAATTTCCCCAGATACAGAATTCTATTTTTTGTGGAATTAAGTAGATAATTATTTGAGTAGTTAATGTTCCACATTTCTTTTGAATTTGATCATTAATTTTGGAGATATTCGTGAGAAACTGTTAGAGCCATATACTAAATTACTTCACGCTAACAATTTGTAATATTTTACACATTTTTAAAAATAACATGATAAAGAGATCTATGATTAAAATTTATAAAGTAATATACATTCCTTTAAAACACAGCGATTTCTGGTCGTAAGATTAGACTACATATATTTCCTAATCTAGTGAGAATAAATTTCTGGAATTTTAGACTTAAGAGTTTTATGACATGAAGAATCCAAACATAAAAAAATTATGATGCACAACTCATTTTTTGCTTAACCTTATTTAATAATTCCCAATTTCAATTATAACATTACTTTTTTTTGTTTATTTCATGTTTTAAGAATTGAAAAAGGGTTATCCATCATTTGGTACAAGAAGCTTTGAAAAGTGTAAAGAAGTAATTCTTTTATCGTCAAATGTTTTAGGCACTCACCATTTTTTCAGCCTCTATAACTTAGAAATTTACAAGCAGAATTTTACATAATTTGAAAATTAGGCTACTTTTAAGATGCTAAATAAGACACAGGAAAAATGTGATCCAATAATGGAAATGTTCTTTTTTACAAATGAATTAACTGTGTAAATCAAGTTAATGAATGAACTATGTTAATGAAGTTAATTAATCAAACTGTATTAATTAATTCATTTAAAGGATTAACTATGTTATCTAAATTAATGAACTATGTTAATAAAATATGTTTATAAGTTATCTATGTTAGCTAAATTAATTGATTACCTATGCGAATTATATTAATTAGTGTATTCATTAGCATCATAATTTAGTTCCTTTTGAGTTATTTCCATAGGTGCTAGTCTAAACCAGCTGCGATAAAAATTGGGGAAGTTATTAAAACTGTCCCGGTTATTTAACGATTACTCAAAGATTATATCAGTTATGACTAAAGGTAGGCGATCTACTTCTTGGATACGTACATGATGCTCCGAAATAATTTTAAAATATTTTTTCACCATAACTTTGAATCTATATATCGTCATATTAGGTAAATATCAATAAAAATAATAAGTTTCTTATATTTTTAAAATTCTAAATAAATGGTGGACTTAGCTTTATATTTTCGCTTAATAAATGTTATATATTCTCGTAACAATTTGGCAATGCCGAAACAAATGAGTTAAACACAATAAATATAAAACCATAATAATTGTAAAAAATATACGTTAACAAGTTAAACTGTATGATAATACAAAGATGCTTGATTGGAGAATAATTCCTTTACAGCCATATTTGTTATTTATTACTTTAATCAGCTATCATTAAATTTTGGTGTCCACAACCAACACCAGAATTTTCTGATGACTTTGACTGACTTGTCACACGTTAGCATAAGTGCGTGAAGAGGGATACGGATTAAATCAAAAAGTGAATTTTAGAGATACTATGTGTAATATTCACAGGAACAAAAAAGATTGTGAAAATCGAGCGACAAATAAGAAATCATGATCATAGAGGCATTGCTTTACAAACAAGCATTGAATTTTTTTTATTTATTATTTGCTTATCACAGCTTGTGAAAAGTAGCTGTCTTATGGACTTCTCATAAAAAATCTCATAGTTTATCAAAATGAAATCTAATATGTTTTGTTACAAACAGATCAATTCACAAACAAAACTGGGAAATATCTCTTTAAAAATTCACATATTTCATAAGATCTTCCTGCGAAAAGAAATAAAAATCTCTTTCATCTTCACTTCACCGTAAAAAATACACACGTTGCTTTTATCCATCAAAGGTACAAATGAAATATTTTCACACCCTTTATTGTTCAGCCTTAGAAATATATATCTTGGATTAGTTTCAGTTGAGAAACTAATAAAATGAAAAAGGAGAAAAGGTGATAAAATATTTCCAGCTGAGGTGTAATAAAAACTCTTAGGAAGCATGATAAAGATTTGAGAATTCAATATATAAAACTTGAATCCAAAACAAGTAAAGTAATGAATTTATATACAGCTGTGGCAACTTTCAATTCGAACGGAGATAACACGATAGTATAGAAGTATTTATAATATTTATATTACAAATTTGCTTAGTTTGTATGTAATCATTTTTAATGAAATGAAACGAATAAGCAATCGCTAACTTAAAGCTATTTAATAAACATTTTTTAAGAGGTGGAAAAATGGAAATTTATGTAAAAAGATTTTGAAAAAACTTTGTGGGTGATAAGTAAGAAATTAAAATTTCTTTGTGTTTCTCAAAAACTCTTAAATCGATCGAAACTTTTAAATTCTTTTAAATGAAGCTGTGTAGCATTAAGAAAAAAGTTACCTTTAAAGAATAACAATGGTGAAATATAGAGTTCTGTAACGCTTTCAGAGTGTAAGTTAAAAACTTATTTATGCATAAAAGTGGGTATTTAAGAAGCCCTTTTTGACTGTATTTACGTCATGGATTTAACAGATATAAAAACAAATATGTTAATTATTCCATTTTATTAGGATGCAATTTTATTGGAAAAATTTCGCATTAATTGCTGAAAGTACTTCTACTGTTTAAATTAAAGTGAACATCATTTCTTATCGGGAAATTAATTGGTTAAGTCATTATAATTTCAATCATATAATTATTTTCAAATATATGAGATTTTAACAATAAAATTTCTACTATTTTATTTTACACTCCAGATTTCATTTTATTAGGATTATATTTATTTTATAACATTTTTGTCAAACACTAACGCAACGAATGTCTTTATGAATTCAACAGTAGGACATTAAAGGTAAGAATATGAAATGAAATATTAGGAATGTGTGAATGGACACACTGTAGTATTGTTCATTGAACGTCTTTTCTTTTCTTTTTCGTAGAAGTTCATGGATAGTGAACATACTACGTAGAAGTGAAGAGAATCGTCATAATATGATTATGCTCTTCACATTCCCTAAAATGTTGCCATAACTTATTCTGGCTGTTGGCTCTTCACTATATTTGGAGATGATTCACTTGAAGCAGCCCTATGTTTTGATAATCGTTACTTGGTTTCAAACGTATATAAGGATGAATCTGGGTCTAATAGAGGATGGTGACTCGACACAAAATCATGACTATTGGATGTGGCAGTAATAAAATTTCAAATCAAAACTAACCAAGAAATGAGTGTCCGATTTGTTTTTGCACCGTTTAATGACATCACACAGTGGTATGTTATTTCTGTTCTTATACCATTGTGTTGTATCATACTTGACTTAGTATCGTCATCTATCATTAAAAAAGTACTTTTTGAACGATTTTTATAATTAAAAATACTTGCATACTGTCACGTATACCAAAGAAAGTGTTTTTTTAGAAGTTATAGTGGGGAAAAAAGTCATTTAAAGTTATGAGGATAAAGATGTTTTTTAAAGAAAAATATTATTTGCTCCAACTTTAATATTAAAGAATTAATATGGTACGTGATTTGACAGTTGTAGGAATCATTCTCAATGTATTTTCTGAAATCTATTTGCATCATTCTTATATGCTATAAGAACTAATTTTTGACTGCATATATGGTTCGTTTTTATAATTCTCTTTCATTGAACATTCTTGATGTAATTGCAATTTTATTTATTTCATGACTTAAAAATACATGCTGTTTCTGAATAAAGCAAAAACGAGGGGAATTTTAGAAATTGTATACTTATTTTGTTACATACGATGCTATATATATTATTGTGAACCCAATATGGCACTTTACTGCAACATTCCTCTTATAAAGGAAAAGAAACATCTGCAGAGATTTCATCATTCAACAAAGGTAAGTTTCAGCTATGATCCCTTAACCTTGGCGACAATTTTAACGACTTGAAACTGAGAGAGAAGGCTGCTTAAGTGCGATGAGGTCAATGGTGGGCGAGAAGTTGAAGGTGCAGTTTGAGGAAGACACAGCTAAATTAATAATGTATCTAAAACCTTTTCTAATTTGCTATGTTTGTTGCAATTAAAGTTATTCATTTTTAGGGAAGATTTTTTTGAACCACTAACATAACACGAATCAACTGCAATAACTATAATTAAAAAAAAAAAAAAAAAAAAAAAAAAAAAAAAAATCAAAAGGCAATTCAAATCAAGAAGTTCATGCTTGAAATATACAACGCGTTGAATTAGAAAGGTTTCTTCAGTTTATTTTTTTTAAAAAAATAATAAATTATAAATAAATAATTAGTCTACTACTGCAAATATTTATTTAATGTAGAAAAACTCATATCCAAATTCGTTGTAATTCTTACACAAAAATTAGAAATAAATATTTTTGATAAATTTTATTTAAATATAAGAAATGCTAACATTTTACGATATAACTCGCTAATAAATTAGTTTTAATTATTTATAGTTTTTGTTATGTATGACATTAGAACTAAATTTGAATACCTGATTACAATTAATATATATATATATATATATATATATGTATAAAATTAAAACACTTCTATAGTAAATTTAATTAGAAAACCTGTTCAAAAATGCATTGTTACGAATACGCGATGATGCTTCTCTACAACGTTTATATTATAAACGGAAAGAGACTTTAACAGATATCTAATCTCTCTGCCAAGGAAAGCTAAACATTGACCCCTTAAACCTGGCTATCATTTTGGTGACTGGACGAGAAACTTAGAGACTTCGACGACAAAAGGATGATTCTGGAAAATGCTGGTATCTAGACGATAATTTTAATGGAAGGAACGTTACGGACTTTTCCTGAATTTTTCGAATGACTTCACACGGAAATCTATAAATACGACGAAAGCCTGAAACGCAGCAGTCTACTTTGGAATTAATGGGGAAATCGATTGGAAGCGGTTGGCATTGGCTGAATGGATTTGCCGAGGACCTACCTGTAGCATTTGAGGAGAAACGGCGTGTATCTGCGGGGAACTGCCGGAACCTACCTTGCGTCGGAGCCTGCCTGGTGAGTGCAGGGTATTACATCGGAGATTTGTCAGTAGTGCGGATCGTGTTATTTTTGTTCCCGTATCGATGTCGCTAATCTGTGCAAGTACTGCTTTTTTGGTTTGTGATGTTATTGTCAAAGCTTTGCTACTTATGTATCATCCTGTCCTATATATTTGCGAACAAAGCGTTATTTGTCATTATCTTCCTATTATTATTATTATCTTCCTATTCCCTCGTATATACACCTACGCATGATTTAAGTTTTGTAATAATATTTTGATATAATGTTTGTCGTATATGAAGGTCTTCGCCTTGACTTGATCAAGAAATTTAATTATCAATTAAAAGATTAAAATTTAAGGCTTTATCAACATCTGAGGAAATTAATTTTTTATATGATTAAAATTAGTTGGTTGGATGCTATAGTTATCGTTTAGCTCAGCATTTCAATAAGTATTTAATTTATTAGTATTAAAGAAGGAAAGAACAGTAAATAAAAAAATGATTTTCAAAGAAATTTAACTGCTCTTAATGGTGAAAAAACTTTGAGTTTGTTAGCTAATAAGAATTATAATTTTAGTCATTTTTCCTTATTAAATTACTAAGGATTTGACTGTTTTTGAAACTTTTATAAGTAAACAACAGTTTTGAATTTGAACTTGGGAAAAAAAAGTAAAATACCCGTCCCCTCTAAAAATAGTAACATATTTTATTTTTAAGCAGTGATATTATTAAGAACGCCTGTCTCGATAGACGCTTATTTTATTATTTAATAATATTGTGAGAATAATTTGATTTCCTTAAAGTAGCATTTGTGTTAAAAATTAACATTTCATTAAAAAAAAAGAAAACTATAGGTATCTAATAATTTCAACACTAAAAAAAGATATTGTTCGTAAGCTATTAGAAGATGCATGAGGATTAAAGCTAATTAAATTTCTTGACATTTGGATATTTAAAGGTTCTGAGATATGATTTTATTGTAATAGAACATTATTTCTTATTCTCATTAAAAGCGACCACCTAAATTAAAGCAATTTTTTTTTCTTAACATGAAACTAAAATTAAATTTTGATGTCTCCACATTAAGTAATATAGATTAAATTATTTATGTTAAATATAGTTAAGATTTTCATGGTCCGCAATGTCATTTTCAAATGTGTATTTATTATTTTAAATAATTTCAGCATTTTTTTTATTATCTAAATGTCTATTAAACATGTAAATGAGATAGAAATATAGCAATTTATTTTTATACTGATTTATGAATATTTTTACGTAAAATTGTTTCACATAAACATAGATTTAAAAATTTCTTTTTTTATTTACAAGACCATATTTCATTATAAATTTCTCTTTGGTTAAATCTTCTTCTTACGTGAATTCGGTTAACAGTACAGTTAAGCACAATAGATTTTTGTAACTTTCTTTCTAAATATCGGATGATTTCAACAATAAATTTATTACATAATATGCTATTTATTTTTTGTACGTTTCAATTCTAAGGGAATTGCAATAAACTGAATGAAGTGCACTTAGTTCGATTTGATTTCTTTTCCACGTTAAGAGAGAAAATAAAAAAAAAATGAAATGATATTTGTTATTTTAAAAAAATTATGAAATAAATATGTTGAGTAGGAAATCAATCTGAAAATAAATCTTGAAAATCACAGTATGTTTAATTTTTTAAAGCAAAATGTCCTCCCCTCCACTAAAAATATAATTCTTTTTCAATGAAAATTTTACCATTAGGAAAGTAAGACAGAGAGATTCGATCAAGAAAATCTAACAAAAATGTTTTTTTATGGTTTCTTTCATTTGAAGTGTTTCATTAAAACAATGTAAAAATAAGTATCATGAAAAACAGACATTCGGAATGAAAATATTTTATTTTTTCTTATTTTGCACATTAACGTCTTATGATTGTACATAGACTCCTAAAAAAATCTGTACCTAAATTTTTTTGTTGAACTCTCCTTAAATCTAGAGGAACATTTTTTTCTATTCCTGCTTTTCAAGCAGCCACTATCGATTATAGAATTTTATTTGTTAAACACGTGGGAAGAGATCGAGTCATTTCCTCTTATCTTGACTCAAAGTAAAATGAATTACTTATTTTCTTATCTTTGGTATCCTAAATAATAGTAAAAATAAAAGAATGACTCAGTTGACGATGCGAATTTTTCAATTAAAAAAATAAGTTCCTTCTGAAGAAAATGAGTTCTCATTGTCATACCTGATCCAAAAACATGTCAAAACGGTGCATGTTCTATTCCTTCATTAAGTGGATAGAACATGTAACGACATAACTTAAAAAATATATTTTTTTACCTTATTGGTTTTTATGATTTACACGTTTATCCCCAGAAAAATGTCATGTGTCGTATACTTGCATTCCTCACTGCCTTTTCTCAATAACACAAACATTACCTTGATTTCATAAGTTCTTTAGTTTGATTCTATAAGTAAATGAAGGATTGGATGTGTTTTTGCCTGAAGGAAAATTTCAGAAAAAATTTATTTAATTTCTGACTGATTAAATATAAAACGAAATCATAGAAATAAAATGAAATAAATAAAATATAAAATGAAATTAACAAGAATAATAATTAAAATTAAAAATAGTAACTATAAAAAATCAAACTAAAACATAATGTGATTTTTTTTATAACCAATCGGTAGATTTCATATTATCTTCAATTTTTCTAATTAAAGGTTGTTAAAAATTTTATTGTTTATCTAATTGCAGAAGTTAAACATTTTTACAAAGAACATGTCTCCAAATTTAAATTTTTTCTCTAACACAAATAATATTACAGTTAATAACAATGATATTGTGCAATGTTACATTTCCAACAATTATTAGCTCCCTTGCTGGAAATTGTATTTAATTTATCGAGCAATATTGTTTTTAATCATAATTTTTTACTTTAATATAACATTAAACGACATTTTCTTAACGTGCTAGAATCACATTCAAGGGATTTGAAAAGCTAATCTCAAAAACGGTTACAAAAACAACATACGAATAAAATAATAATTCAACAACTTACAAGTAGATTACTTTTAACATTACAAAAAATAATACATTTTAAAATACATTAAACCATCACAATTGCTTAATGTAAGCTGAAGAATTCTAATAATAGTGCTTCAAAAATTGAACGATGATGTAATTTACTCCTGATAACTGACAATACTGTGTAAAATAAATATTATGGATCAAATCAGAGGAACCATATCTATCGTACTATAAGTACACTAGGAGTTACAGCTGAATTCGATGTTCCATCCACAGTAGTCTGTAATGTTGTACATACTATAAAGACGTGCCCTTTACTCATACATAAAGCTCAGCTTCCAACGGAAGACGAATATTTCCATCATTAATAATTTGTGTGTTGGATACTTGATGTCACCACCCATTCTAATCCTCAATTTCCTGCCTCTGTTTCATTTACCGACGAAGCCAACTTTATGCGCGATGGCATTGTCAATACGCATAATGCATACATATGGACGATGGATGATCCCCATTCCAGTGTACCGTAGAAATCTTAGCACAGATTTAATGTCAAAATGTAGGCAAGAATCCTCAGTGATTATCTCTTGGGGTTGTATCTGCTGTATGAATGACTGAATGCAGTAATGTAACTAGTTTTTCTGCTAAAAGTCCTCTCTGAATTGCTGCAAAATGTGCCGATCGCAGTGAAGAGAGACAAGTAGTTCATGCATGATGGTTTCGTTCCGCCATTTATCCTCTAGGTGCGTAATTACCTCGATGTTTCTTAACCAGGTGGATTGGACGTGTGGAACCCGTGGTATTGCCTCCTCTCTCGCCGGATCACAATCCGTGAGGCTTATTTCTTTGAAGTCACCTCAAATTACTCGATTATGCGACGCATGTGGTCACATTGGAGGATCTCATACCTCGGATTGTCGTCTCAGCTAAAGACATTAAAAGCATATCTGGGATCTTCCTGCGCATCTGGAAAATGTTTTGTGCCATTGTACACTGTGTAATGTCATCATCACTTTTCACTTCCAAAAACTCTTGTAATAATTAATCGAATAAATATTGTAGTTCACATTGTACTTTTGTCATTCCGGCGTGAGGTAGTAATTTGTATGCAATTTTCGCAATTTTCTTTCTCTCTCTGTGGCGACCTTATGTTTTATGGCAAATTTTCTTCCTCTAGATGTCTTCTAGCACCCTCTGAATATGTTTATCGAATTTTGGAACACCCTGTATATAAAATTATAGTTGTATACCTAAGTCCTAAGCACTGATTATTAATAAGTATAAATTATTTGGAATATATGAAATTTATATTAATTATGTAGAGTCAGAAAAGTGAATAGCGTTGTTGCTTAATACTTCTTGGTAAATGTTGAAATGTAATACAGAAAATACGCGGCTTGAATTATTTATTTATTAAATTTTCAAGTGATTGATCATAAAAATATGTAAACCCTAAGGATATCCATTATATATGCAAACATTTAAAACACATAATGAATAAGTTTTAAGAATATCTGTAAGATGTATATATATTTAAGAAAAATGCTAACTTTTGTCAGGGAGGTGATGAAATAAATTCCCAACTTGACACTAAATTAAGAGCGCCATTAGATATACAACACACATTACTTACAAAATCTTTTTTTCTTATTTTAAAAGAAATGATAACAGGGCATCGTTTATCACACAAATGTCGTAATATAATGGGGTCGAAACAGAAGGACTGTTCTTAAGCAAAATATTGAGCATTGCTTATAAATTAAAATGTTTGTTTTGAAGCAGGTAGTGAACAATTTTTTTCGAGAGTGATAAGTATTTAGAAAATTTCTTTTTCTGTGTTTTCATTATTTTTAATATTAAAAAGAATAAGTGCAATAAACAAAATTAAATATCGTTAGTAAAACAATTTTATTATACTCAAACATGTGAATAATGCGTACATTTATTTAAAATTTCAGTTAATCAAAATACAATGTTCTAATGAAAGTACGAGATTTTGATTTCTCTGATTTTTGTCTCAAGTTGATCATAATTTAATGAAAATGTTTGTCCTTTTATTACAGTATTATCTGCTTTGGTTTACATATTTTAAGGAAAAAGATAACTACAACTCTAAGATTCTGAATAAATTGTATAGATAATCTTTAAATGATGTCAATTAAAACAACACTATATAACAAGAAATGACCCACCAAGAAGAAATTGTCCGAAGGAGACAAAAAATGGCGGGTACGAAAATTATGTACAGAATAGAAAATGATTAAAATTTTAGAATAATTGAATGATTTACTTCAGAGTTACATAGTTACAAAGTAACGAGCTCAATAAGGTGTTGACCCACCTCTAGTCTGGATGCAAGCTGCCACACGATATGGCATAGCGTAATAAAGCTCCCTGATAGTCTCTTGCGGTATTTCTTGCGAAATGTGCTCCAATTGTCAGTCAAGGTCATCAACATTCCCTGGTAGATGCAGTTGCCTTCCCCTCATGTCCCAGACATGCTCAATTGGAGAGAGATCTGGCTGGCCAAGGAAGTGTTTGACAGGCTCTAAAACAGTTTATAGCGACACGTGCCGTATATGGTCTGGCATTATCTTACTGAAAAATAGGACCTGAGTATTGCAAAAGAAACTGTAGCAAAACAGGTCTCAGAATATCCTCGACGTACCACTGTGCTGTAAGTGTACCTCTAATGACGATCAAAAGAGTCCGGCTATCAAAGGAAATGGCCCCCCAGACCATAACTCCTGGTTGAGGGCCTGTGTGACGTGCAATAGGGAAAGCAGGATCGGCACACTGCTCTGGGTGCCTCCAGACACGTCTTCGATAATGGTCAGGACATAATTGGAAGTGGAATTTGTCGCTAAACTCTATAAGTCCCCAGTGAGCATCATTGCAGCCTGATCGAGCCAGGCACTACTGTGATCTGGATCGGCAGTGTTCAGGCGTGAGTGACAGGTGGCGTAGTGGTCCGTACGAGCTTAGAATTCGCTCTATCAGCCGTTTGTGAATGATCATGGTGGACACTCGTGTGCGGGTCGCACGTCTGATGATTGATAACGACGAATCAGGCGCTGTGACAGCTGATCTGACAATAACCCTGTCCTCCCAATATGCTGAGGTCCTATGTCAACTGTTACCATCATGAAGCTGAAAACTGCCATCGTCCAGCCACTCTTGCCAGCATCTTTTATTTGCCACATCGCTTCGACCCATATGATGAGCGATTCTCCAATTTGCCCAACCTGACTCGTTTAATATAATGATACGACCTCTTTCAAACTCTGACAGTTGCTCGTAATGAGCTCCAATCCTGAGGTGAGGCATTTTTTCAGTCGTCGAAAGGTATCCTAAACCATAATGCAAAAGAAAATTTGGCCATCCGATTGAGAATCGTTTCTTATATACATCTGCTGAGTTCGCAGTTCCAATGCGCTGTAGCTCCCGATATTCATTCGTAGAACACCAATTATAATCAGTTGCATGTCCAGTCAAAATGTCTTTGCTTACGAAATTTCATTATAATCAAGAAATTCCGTCTTGGTGCATCGTTTTTTTAGTTATAGAGTTTACGTAATAAAAAATGGCAACCGCTTTTTTTGTAGGGAAAATTTAACTAACATATATATGATAAACAAATAATGAAAATAAGTTGAATTCAGAGATAGTAGAATACAGATAAGAATACAATACACTCCTTTTACTTTAATGTTCCTTTTAAAAAGTATTAAGGTAGTAAAATAAATTAAGAATTCAAATTTGAGTTAGATTTATATTTAAAAATATTGAAACTCTTAAACTATCTTTTTTCGTGATAAAAATAACACTTCATCTTTTTCCTTCAAAAATTTCTTCTAAATACTATTTTTAACCGGATGTGAAATGCACAAATATTGATTAAATTTTTAATGATTAACTTTCTCATTTTTTATCTCGTAGAAAATGTAATAAATGATAATAATGGAAATTAGTATTCGAACATAAATGTAACTTCAGTTTTATCATTATATAATAAACTTGATGCTTATCTTATTGAATATCGGAAAAGTTCTAAAATAGCAGCATAGAAAATACAAAAAAGTAATTATGTATAAATGAAAGATACATATATTAATAAGTAACGAATCTGTATAGAAGATCATTATGAGAAAAGCTTCTATAATGAGGATAAGTGAAACTAATTTACGAAAGTAGTTTTAGGGAGCAAAAGGCAAATGTGAGTGATAGAATAAATATAAATTAATTATGAAGTGCTCAGAAGATGTTAACATTTCAGAGAATTACAAGACAAGAAAATGCATTTATTAACTTTGATAACATTATCATAAGTCATTATATTCAAAATATTAATTTTAATGAACTATTTTAGCTAATATATATTTGAGGTTGAATAACATTTTTATATTTACCAGATTTCAAATTGCGTTTTTCATTTCCAAATGGTTCTTTTGCTTTCCCTGTTGTGACTTATTGTTAATAAATGAAAAATCTTGTCAAGCTTTTCAAAACATGAAAATATTATCTAACTCAAGAGGTAGAAATTTTTTCATCATAATGATATGTTAAATAAAATTACATTGTTAATATAAATTTATTTTAAGAGTTTGTTTAATATGCTAATTTTATTATTTTTATGAAAACATATATGTTTGGAATGACATTAAAAAAGTTGAATGTAATACATTTGATTCCTTGTGAAAATACACATAAGTCCCCAGTTTCATTTGTTGCCTTTTGTAACAGCTGCTTAAGCTACAGCTGTGTTTAACCAACAAAGAAGCAGGTTAAAACGCAGATGTAACTGATGTAACTTTCGGATTTAATCTGAAATTATTTTACACATTTTTCAATCTGATTATTTCTTAGTATTGACTGTCTTGTCATAATTCAGATGTGGACTATAATCATATAGAAAGGAACATTAATTTTTTTAAAAAAATTATCATAACTTCTGTTATGAAATGGCTATCCATAAAAACCAATTAAGTGCAGTTATTTGAATTATTAAAATGAAATTCATCATCGAGCATTGAGATTGAGAACAAATACATATTTCGCAAAGAGAAAGAACAAAATAAATCTAAACTTGCTTTCTGTATTTGTAATTAGAACATTTGCTGCAATCCTTTGAAAAAAAATTCTCTGAGCAAACACTCTTGATATCAAAGTCTCGCATTTATTTCATCATTAACTCATTTCACTCACTCAGAAGTATGAAAATATCTTTGCAGAAGAGCCCCTTTCCATCCAATTCAATAAACCACGCCCTCGGCACACAACTCGACTTCACTCGCATACTGTGACGGAAATTCTTTTGGGAGAATAACGTGAACAGAACTCGACTCCGCAGTTTGCACGGCTATGCTATTTGACCGATGAAAAGGACTTTTTAAAACAAAGATCTCTTTTCAGTAAATTAAGGCAGATTTGCATCGTCGGCAGTAATCCCTGGCGTGAAGATGGAATGTCTGTGATCGAATTTTATTCCTTTTTCTAAGCAAACCATTCTGAATCATTTTATAAAAGATTTGGTAATTAACTGGATTTTTCATATTTAAGTTTTCCCACACTCATACACAATAGTTTTTTTTGTTAGAATTCTCAATTATGAAACATTTATCTTTGTGCCAAAATCTTTATAAAAATTTTGAACACTTGAGTGGCAAGGTGCAATTTTTACAGTCATTTGGGTGATTAATTTGCAACTTCTTTTTTCAGACTGATGCATTGAATATGTAACTTTGGTTTCTTTATTAAAATTAATATATGTTTCGTCAACGAATTTGTGGTTAGAGTAATTTATTTTTCAAGTGTCCCTCATGTGTTGTCTAATTCATTTCTTAAATGAATGCAAGTCTTATAACTCTCACACGAAGTTAACATAAACGGAAATTTAAAAATGTGTCAATTCGCTAAGGATAGAAGCTTGCAGTTTCGATAATTAATGCTTTAGGTATTTGTACTACAACTTCAGTTTTATTAAAGCTATGAAGTTTGCGTTTCCTCTTGATTTACTCAAAAATCAATTTAATAAACTGTTTCAAATATTAATTGGTTTCTCTTTCTAGAAATTAAATGTTATTTAAAGATAAATATTTTAAATAATCACTAAATTAAAGTCATGCAATATTCTGATTTCATTATGGTTATCTAAAATACTCGTAACTTTAGAATGCTGATTTGATTCTCATTGTGTTTTTTATCAGTAAATGATTATGTAATAATTTCCCCACTAAATCTTATGCTGATGGTAAAACTAATATATTGAGATTGAATGATAATTATTTTATGCATTAATGAAAGCTAAGAATATTCAAAAACGTTTTTCCATGCCCTTTGTAATAATTGTAAATATCGATTTTCCTTTTTATTCCTCTTAGGTATAAAACAGTGATGTTTTTATATGTTTAAAATAATTGAAGATTTGAGCTTCTGCAACCTTTTATCAGAAAAAAGATGGAAAAGAATAAATAAAATATTAACTACTATTTTTTAAAAACAAAAAACAAAAAAATCATTGGACAGGATATTGTTTATTAGACTAAATAGCTTCTAAGAGGAATGATTTCAGAAAAATTAAGTATTTTATACTAATGAAAGATTATAATTAATGCTATTTTTAAAAATAGATAGTTTATTTCTAAAGAAAAATAATTTCATTCTAAGCAATGAAATGCGGATGACATTCCTGATTTCAATAATTATACGAGTGTTTTAACACTTTTTTTTTTGTCTAAAGTAGGAAATTCTTTTTTATCTCAACATCAAAGAAAAAGGTTTAATGAAAGTGTTTAAAAGATTTCAGTAATTCTTGAATGGTTTCATGCAGTTTTAAAATTTTGCTAATGCGTGTTTATACTCTTTTTATTTATGTTTCTCAAAATCATAGTTCTTAAAGAAAATAATATGGAGACTAGAGACTGTGGAAATCATTTGAAGGTTGAGTTATTTTCCAAAAATTGAAGTCAACTTCATACAAATAAAATCAAAATTAAATTTTAAATTGAATATATCTTGAATGTACTACGTTTCATGTTAATCTCTTACTACGACTGTTTTAAACTAGAAACCTTTCAGAAGCTTCTTTTTCTATGAAACCCTAATTGAATAATATTAAAATTTTCATTTGTAAATTGATATTGTTTTATTTTTTAGAGTATTTCTAATACACCACTCTTTAAGTAGAGTCTCACGTCAGCAAAAAATTCTTTTGAAAATTGATTTTAAAGTCTTTTTTATTTTTGAATGTTTTTCAGATTTAATCAAATTGTAATGGGATATTCTAAATTTCTAATTTTCTTGCATTTTCTAAAAATCGCATAAGTCATTATTTGTAGAAATTGGTAAAATAATTTTTCTATAAAATTCAGTGTATGTATAATATTTAATAGCATCTTGTGCTTAAAGTAAAATGATACCTGAGTTTATTGATATTTTCAAAAGAAAGTTTGGGGATTTTTAATTTATTATTTCCAAATTGCATACGAAAATAATATTTATAATTCTTAAAAATATGTAACAGATACATGTTTAAAAGACTTAAAAATATTAACTTATTAAAAAATGTACAGGATATTACAAAAATATATATTCTGATTCAGATAACAATAGTTTTGAAAGTAATAGTTCAAGACAAATATTTTTGTCATTTGATGAGACGTGTAAAGAGAATATAATAGGAAAAGCATAGTTAGAATAATCTTAATAGAAGATCCTCATTTTATTAGGATAAATTCATATATACTATATAAGAAGTATTCAACGTTTGAAGTATGTTGTTTAATACAATGTGGCCGGTTTATATGATAATTATCATCCAACATATTCACTCACCATTTCTATTTTGCGGTATAATGGACTATATTTTGCTATTTCTTCATTGCGTTGAGAACTTAAGGATATTATTTTAAAAAAATAGTGGTTATTCTTTTGGTCAGTTAAGATTTTGTTTTAATATTGTGTTTTTATATAAACATTTCAGAATTATTCAAATTCATTAATAACCATGTTTTTTAGTTCTACTCATTCAATGTAGAAAACTAAAACAATAATTTAATATACTTCATGTATCACCCCACACGTATTCCATTTCTTTTAAATTTTTTTACTACCATCTACTTAATAATTAAGTTTTACTCTCTACGATTATTCTTTCTTTGGATCTCATATTTTACTACATAAAGTCTTAGCTCTATTCTAAGTTTTCATGAAAATCATTATTTTTATTCAGTATGAAAGCATTATCAGCAAAGTTTTGCATTTCGTTAAATGTTAATTTAGCTAAAATATACGTAAAATTAAATTTCAGAAAAAAATATTCATTAAATTTTCTTTTTCAGGAAACATTTACGTAATTCAAAAATCAATTATAACTGATAGAGTTTCTTATCTTTGTATCTTGCATTTTTTAGTAGCTTTCATTATCATACCTTTGTAATATTCCAGTGATGACGTATTATCTTGTTAATTTATGAAATATTACTTAGTTGTGTAGTATTAAGTAAAAGTTGAAATTTCTTCAATCATTCTTTTTATAGGAAACCCTAATCATATACTTCTTAATACGTTAAAAGTAATAAGCTCTTTATAAACAAAGTATTGAAATTAAAATTAGGCTGTAACATCTAAATAATATATTTATGCTAAATGATAAAAGATAAATAATATGATGATAATTGTTACTGAACATCATTGCTTGTTTGGATATCCCATTAGATATGATAAAAATACTCTTTTATGTACCTAATGTTATGTAAAACTGAGTATAAACTATGAAATCTAAAAGAAGAATGAATGGGAGTAGTTTAGTACATTTGATCCAAGGACATTTTAAAAAAGGACGTGTTTTTGAAGATAGATGACGTTCCTTAAGCAAGTTGGTGTTACAATGTGTGCTGCTATATGTTAGATGGCTCCAAAAATTTGACACTGATTTACAGGTTCATTTTGATGACGCAGCTATTTGCTCCCAAACCAAAATTTGATTGTTAACGCTTCGAGTTGTCGAATTGTTGATTTTGCGTCGAGTTTCACTATCGATGAGAACTGGATTTCCTTTCATACACCGGAAATTCAAGTAATAACCAACAATGGGTTACTCTAGATCAGGGGTCGACAAAGTAGTCAATATAGACCCCTGGAGGTTTATATAGTATAATTAGGGACCGATCTGATTTAGGGGGTTGAGTGGGGGCCGCTGAATGAATACCAGTGCTATTCAATCTCAAATTTATTGACAGCATTGCAGTATATACAATTTTCGTTTGGAATGCCATTTGTAATTACAATATAGCTAGTAAATTTTTTATAATAGATTAAGGCTTATTTAGTTTCTCATTCTTACATATATTTTTAAGTAATTATTTATCATTTTTTTTACCTTTTAAAGTGTGTGTGTTTCGTGATGAGTTCTCATTCTCAGACATGTGAGAAATGATTCTTGCTCCGTTTTGCTACAAGATGGCCCAAATTAGAGCACAATCTCTTAAATGATACGCTTTGCGAGGAAAGAGATGAACTATCAATCAAATTTTATTAGACAATGGAATATGATAATTGTCAAGTGGTGCATGTCTACAAAACGTTGTTGAATGGTTTAAATAGTTGTAGAATTTCTTAATGAAATTATTCATCGAACCTCAAATGACGAATTGCTAAAAAAAACGAAAACAAAAATTGGTCGATGCATTTGCAAAGTTTCATGATATTCGATCACATCACCAAGGAAAAGATATTACATTAATTTATGGATGAACAATTATTTTAAGCTTTCTAGATAAATTTTAAACTTGTTTAAATCTTTATTGTTAGGTGAACACTTTCAATACTTTTGAAATTTACGATAATTGGATACAAATGGAAATACATACAAATCATCTTCAAAAATTAATCGATGATTTTGAATTACGGTTTGTAGATATTAAAAATATAGATATACCACAATCGATTATCGCGGCACTTTCTGCTGAAGTTGATAACAACGAAAGTCATTTGCAAGATGAAGACCTTGAATTGTTAGGTAATCTTGAAGCAAAAGATGTTTTTCAGTAATTTAATTTTGAGTAAATTTTGTACGAACATATATATATATATATATAAATATTATGCAAAAATATCCAAAACTAGTTATATGGTATTTCTCTTTTTAATTACATTCCCAAGCTCATATGTGGTTGAATCTGGCTTAAGTCATGTTAATTTTATTTTAACAAAGAAAAGAAGAGAAATAAATGGATTATGGAGCTTCCGAGGCGAAGTAAGACTGAAATAAACAAATTTCGAACCAAATATTGCTAATCCAACCAAGAGTCATTAAACACATTCTTCACATTGATTTACATAAAAATTTGATTTTGTCGAAATCAAAAGAGGAAAAAAAATTAATTTGTTTCTTAAATGATTTAATTTATTTAAGAAACAGGTAAGTTTCTTTTATCTTTTTTATAGAGAGGTTCGATAACGGAATTATAAATTTTCTGGTTTTATAAATCAAGAAAGTTTGGTGACCCCCGCTGTATATGAACCTACCCCAAAGAAGACAAAAGTGGTCTATTAGCAAGAAAAATTATGGTGATGATTTTTTGTAAGATGCAAAAGGCGTTATGCTCTTGGACTTAGAGAAAGAAGGAAAATATCACTGGAACCTACCGCAATGATTTACAATATTATCATTCCATATTTCTTACCCCATTTTTTATTACTAACGAGTACTTTTTGAAAACTATCATGTTATTTTTAGATATTTAGTACCAATAAATTAGCAACAAAATTAATATAAACGAAAAAAAAGTAATTAGCGGAGCAAGCTAAATAAATTATGTTACAGATGAAGCCTTTAGATAATAAATAAAAAAAAAAAAAAACTAGGACGAAAACGTTCCTTTGCACTTTTTTGTTTTTGTACAGAACGGTTATATATTGGACAAATTATGAACAATAATTAGTTTACAGAAAAATACCATCTAATTAGCAATGCAGTTAAAACGGATAGTTGACTGAAAAACAGAAAACCATGATATATTCCTATAGAGAGAAATCACCTACATATGGTATGAAAACTTAGCTTAATGTGAATGAGAGAATAATCCACAAATTCCCAAACAAAATAAGACTGGACATTAATTTTGGAAAGGAAATTCTTTTTCGGTATAATTAGCGAATTGTTTTTCTGTTAAATATCAGGCTTAATAAGCATTACAAAAATGTATGTCAGTGACATTTTAATAACGAA
This sequence comes from Nephila pilipes, assembly GCA_019974015.1. Classification (NCBI taxonomy): domain Eukaryota; kingdom Metazoa; phylum Arthropoda; class Arachnida; order Araneae; family Nephilidae; genus Nephila; species Nephila pilipes. The sequence continues at coordinate 95,328 of BMAW01068415.1, forward strand.
TGAGAAATTATGAGGATTACATGGGAAGTTTTTCAATTTAGTTAGTCGCATAGCTTTAATCTGATATATCATAAAGTTATATATTTAAGTACTTCTCTTCAAACAGGATGTAATGTCTTAGAATTTATGTTTTTAAAATTTTTCATAAATTAAGTTTAATGATATAAACTTTTAAAAATTTAAATTTTTAATGTATAAAATAAATGTTTGCGTAAGTTGAAAGACAATTAAAGTGCATTTGTTGAATTTTTTTTAACTTAAGTGCCCATTTATTTTTTTACATGTACTAAATGACTAATTTTCTATTGCAATATAGCTTAATATCTCTTTGTTATATATACTTATACAAGAAAAAGTGCGGTAAAGAAAATACTCGTATTAAAGCTATGAAAGCTTTTATTTTTTCTTCTTTATAATTTTAAAATTACCTCCTTCAATATATTTCCCTCCTTGATCCGTACACCTTTACATGAGAATTTTCCATTGAACATACCAGTGTCAGAAGTCATTTTCTGAAAGCCTGCTTATGGTCTCCATCGCTTTTTCTATCACAGCCGAACTGTCTCAAATCTCTTTCCTTTCAGTGTTGATTTCACCTGAGGGAATTAAAAAAATCACAAAAAAGTATCGAATGAATAGAATAGATGCTGCAACACAGGGATCTCGTGCTTGCATAAAAATGTTTCCACAGACAAAGTTGTTTGGGAAGGGCTGTTGCCTTGATGAAAAATACATGATTTGTTTTACTTTAATTCTCGCAAAATCTACCGGACGGATTCTTTGTCCATTTCTGTACTCTCAATAACTATAAAAATACTCAACTGACGTTCATTTTGAATCAAAACACTAATTTGTTCAATGTTTTTGCCTGTCCTTTATGTGGTTGGTCGTCTTGGACGTAGGTAATCTTCAATCATTCTCGTCTCTATTTGAGTCGTTTAAATCTCCCATAAGACTTAGTGGGTGATAAACATCTATCACCATATACTATTTAAATATAAATAATGAGTTTCTGCGGTGGAGTTTTCGAGTTGCAGAAGAAAAATCCCATAAATTTTTAAACTGTTAAATTTTTTTTTCAACGAGCTGGAAATGCAAATTCGATACGAATGGAAGCCATGGTCAACTAGGGGTCTGCAGATGACTAAGAAGCACGAATAGAAAGATCAGGACTCATCCATATGCCATTTGACCTTCTCAAACACTCTATTTATTGCAGATTGATTATTCCGGTTGTTTTTAGCCACATATTGTAACTCCAGACGTTAAAAGTAATTGATAATCTAATGTGTAAGGAATGTTTATTGAAGGTACATTTTTAATATTACTTAACACATAGTAACCTTTGTTTTATAATGTGTTATTCCACGCTACACTATTACTTATTTTAAAAGTTTTCACACAATATTTTTACATATTACATAACATTCCCGTATTTTCCCTTTTCAATATATTCAAGTATTACCTAAAAACAAAAAATAAAATATTTAAATATTATGTAGTATTTAAGCATATTAATATTTTCAGTATCATCAAAGTGAAAAATATTAAGCACACGAGTCACTGAATTTCTAAATAAGCTTCCTGTGAAGGTTTGAAATTTATTAGAGTATATATTCCTTATTATATATATAACTTTATACAATATTATCATCGTAATTTAAAGCTTTAATAAGTTTTTTCTTAAAGAAAATCTGTGTTCTTATGCTTCAGTTTGATTTAAAATTTCTAATTATGAACATTGAGATAATGCCTTCTATTATTTTCATTCGATAAAAGATTTCAGTTATAAAGTGAATCTTTTTAATTTATGTCAAAATTATGTCTTAACATACATTTAAATTGGAATAAATGGTAAAGGAAATATAAATTTACTTCTTTTTGAACACATATTTTCAATACAAGGTTGGATATTTCTTATAATATTTCATTAATTTTATTCCACAGTGTATAACGAATTCTCTCACACATTTTTCTTTGACCTTTCTTCGGGGACTTTAATATGATGTTATTTGATTTGAGAGCCTCTGCAATATAAATGAACCATTACTTATGCAAACTAGAGTAGAAATATTAATGAATAATGAATGAAATTAATGATATAGCATTTATAAAACGGCGGAGAATTTCATAGTGAGAGTTGTGGTAGAAGGAGTGATTGGAATTTTATTATGTAGAAGACAACTTTTTGCTTGAGCTGTATAGAAGAAAGATAATCTGAATAAACTGTAAAATATAAATTTATTCTTTTTCTTTTTATAAATTTACTCATTATATAAGTTTTATTGTACAGTGAAAGACGGATTCTCTCACGTATTTCCCTACCAATAACTCTGAGACTTTAATGTGATGTTATTTGATTTGAGTATATTTTCCAATAAAGGAATTGTGACTCACGTAAATTAGTATAGAAATATTACATTGCAGCGAATAGGATTTATGTAACTGAGATAATATTTATATTACTGCTGAGAACTTAATAGTAGGAGTTGTGATGTAGAGAGTTGTATGAAGTTTGCAGCTTATACGATAGATATGTGCTTACGCTGCATAGAAAAAAAAAAGAGATTCGATTAGGCGATAATATGGATTCGAGAACAAAATGTAAATTTGAATCATTTTATAAAGTTTCTTACTGGGATCCTGTTAGTAAGTGATTATTCATAATATTAATTTTTATATACTTGGACGTGAGTAGGGACCGTTTCACAGAAGTGAATGTTTCCACAGGTCTAGTGCGTTTTAATCATTCTAAGGATCTAATAAAAAGTAGTTTGAATCTTGCTTGTTTGAATTTAAGTGGACATTAAGTGGACATGACGGAGGGAAGTGCTCTCTTAGCGTAACAATATATATATATATATATATTTCTCATGGAATACCAGAAATTAAAAGGTTCATTCAATCATGTGAAAAATATTTTCTAAGAAAAATATTAATTATATTTGCATTAAAATTCAAGATTTTGATTTTACATAAATGTTTTTAATCTAGTTAGATTCATATTTATTAATTCAGTTGTATGACAAGAGATAAAATGTGTTTTTAAAAATATATATCTATGACTACTTTTGTTTGCATTTTTCACTTCATTTCCTTTTCTAATGTCATTGAAATATAGTATATAGTGATAAACTCTTTACATCTCACTACCCTGTAAAATTAAAAGTTTGTCAAAAAAATTGTAGGCAGTCTATTTAGGCCCTAAAGAAGTACGCAGATAAATTTTTGTAAAGATTGCATTTATCGTTTTGATTCTTTGGGTGGTCCCTGAGCAGGAACACTGCGCCACAAGATCTTACATAGTGCGGCTAAGCGCGCATTGAATTGAAGCGTGAAAATGAGTCAAATCATCCCATATCAATGAAAAAACATTGTATATCTTGGTAATATCTGATTTTTGATTAATAAATATTTACATTTCAATATATATTCGAATCCTATTTATAAATATATTTACAAATTGGTCTATTTTTCAGATTCATGATATTTTTGGAAGCATGTCACAACCTCTAGGAAGAAAACAAAACAGTATTGCAGGTTTTGCGCATAAAAATAGTTTTTTAAGATTTCACTTTTGTGCTACAATATGCATATCTTCTGCGCGTACTTTTAATTGACATGCGTTTAATATATGATTGCTAAATGTGATAAGGTAAAAAAGCCTTAATTTACGAATAAGCTATAAATAAAAAAATATTTACTTAAACTGTGTGATCCTTCCCGTTACCTAGACACTTTACTAAACCTGGGATCGTCACTACGTTACACCAAGCAGAGGAAAACAGAAACCAGATATTTTGTGTGTCACCCTTTTTTTTGCATAATATGCTAAGTGCTAGAGTCGCAGTGTTCCCACTCAGGGAAACACCCTTTATTATTCAACTAAGCTACGTGTACTTTTGGTACAAAAAATAAAAATAACATAAATAAATAGTTGACTCAATGGCCAACATAGAAATTGCTTATCAAACAATAATTTTTGTACCTGAAAAAAAAACTAGTCGAAATTCCTTGAAAATATAAGATTTTACATCAAGTATTGTATTCAAAAAATTATGGATTGGCTTGTATGATGCTATCATCTCTTATTTAAGTAGATAGGTAAATGGAATCAGGAAACCAATTTTTATCCATTTATTGATGAATTTAGTGGTTCGAGAAGCGAATCAGTTAAGATGTTCTTTTGCGTGGAACACTGAACCACAAAGGGTTAGGGTTAATTAATCATTATATAAGCTATAAACGTGGTTAGATTTCTTCTGTCATTAATTTTTTTACATTTGTAAGCAGAAGGGATGCACAATTTAAATTTCGTCATTTCATTCAATAAAATGTTATGCTTAGGTTTTAAAAAAAGGGTGATACATTTAGGTGAGCTTTCTTATTTTCTATTTTCAATTAAAAATAATTTAACATTCCTCCCCACCCAAGAATATTTTCTTAACCATTTCTAAATTATAAAATTAAAAGTGAAAGTAAGGCTCACGGAACGCAGAATAAGAAATGTAAGATATCTTCAGTTCATGTGAAAAGAAACGTTACAACTTTGAAGCAATTGATAAAAATACAAGCATTAGAAATATAAAATAAAGTTTCAAACTTTCAAAGGATGTTTACAATTCAAAGAGGAAATAGATAAACTGATTTGCAATTGTTGTAAATAAGTAAAAGTTATAAACGTGTATCTTCGAAAGCCCATATTTTAAAATAAATTACCAGTATAAAAATTTAGCCATGTATTCGTTATTCATTATGATATACAGCAGCAACTTTTATTTTATTAATGTCGCCTTAAAAGAAATATTTCCTGTTCTTGATCTTTTTCCATGACTGCACAACATAATGAAAGTATATGTGTATAACACTATACATAAGTAATTAACTGAAGTTTCTTGAGGCTACGGTTGCCTAGTGATTATTGTTGCAAATTCGCGGTTAGCGGTATTTCAGTCGAGTCGTGACCTCGAGTCTTTATGTCACTGAAGATTCGTTATACATAGTAATTCCATCCACTATTGTATTGGTAATCTCAAGACTCTTAACTCAAAACAAAAACAAAAAGTACGAAAAATAACTGTATAGTAATTTAAATTTTCTGAACCACACTTTACTAATCATTGTTCGGGAAAGCTTCCTATCTCGTGAATTGTTACTGAATATCTCATTCTGTTTGGTTATATTTTGGGGAAAGCAAGTCAGAGTTTTTATATATAGCTTAGACATCACAGGAAAATTAACCAATAAAACTGTACTATATTCTCGGTAGACTTTATATGTATCAAAAGAGTTTCCGGCATAAAGAAAAAAAAACTACATTCATCTTCGCTTGTAGGATAAAATATATATGCTGTTTTTGTACCCCCGAGAATCGGGGAAAATATCTTCACGCTTTTATCATTTTCAAGCATTCAAAATATATCATTCAAACAAGTCTATTCTAGGTAGTTGATAAAAAGAAAAATTAAAAAAATATTATTAAATATTTCCAATGCGAAATGTAATGATACCCTAAATGAATTAAGAATAGGAACTTAAGAATTCTATAAAATTTGAAGGAGAAGAAGAATTAAAGCAAGGTTTTTTTTAAAACAATTTTGGAAGCTTTTATTTCAAACGAAATTAACTTGACAGAATGTCAGCATGCATTATATGTTTCGGACGTGCTGATAAAATTTATTTAAATATTTTTTTAATATAAATGAGAAAATGGGGAGTTTTTAAAAATATTGTTCATCGTACTATAGATTAATAATTGTAAAGTAAGGAAAATTAAATTGGAAGTTGCCATTGAATTTAATAATTAATGAAAATAATTAAAAAAAAATTCTCACCAAGACTTCTAAATTAATATAAATAAAGCTGCTTTGTATCTGGTCAAGGATAATAATGATTAAAATAATAAGGAAAATAAAGGAAAATAAAGTACTTAAAAGAGAGAATTAAATGCTTATTTCTGAACATAAAATGATAAAAGAGAAAGAAAAAAAAAGACTTAGAAATTTTGTTTGAGTAATCGATTTAAAACAGTTGCAAATAAGAACGTAAAATCCTTTCATATTAGTTTTTGTCAATATTTTTCATATTTTCAAAAGAATGCAGTTTCAAAAATTCATTTCGAATTTAAGAGAAAACATCTCATCAGTACACTTCTATCAAAGGAATAAGCTCATTTCATTCCTTTTCGGAAATACATTTTTAAATTTATTTACTTTATTTTAAGTTCCTAGTAAACAATATTTTTCCTTTAATATTTCTATTTAAGTACAACAAATGCTGACGGGACATTTGTTGAAATCAAGTTGGTAGTTATATGCTAAATTTAAGATAGATTTAAACAGTAAAATGTTTCCTTAACACCAAACATAAATAATAAAAAAAAAATTTGAACTTGTTAAAAATAAAATGACAGTTTCAAACTTACCAGGATTAAGACATTTTTTGAGAAATGTGTTGTTTTTTTACTTCATTGTCGAAGAACTAATTGTTACTTTTAATGTTATCTCCCGTCTCCAGAGGGTGCCTTGTGAAGTACGAGAGTAAGATATATCATTTAAACAATACCTCAGTGGGCGAGTTTGAAACTCCGGAATGGAGCAGATCTCTATGAGGATCGTGAGGGGATGCGCTAAATGTAAAATGCTCTACTATACAAAATAAGGATACAAAAGAATAAAGCTTGTTATTGTTATACAATCAAGTCTGTTTTTTGTCTGAAGTTTGAAAGACAAAAGTTAAGTAAGAGGTAAATGAGTAAAAGTCACCATTAAAAGTAAAAACAAAGTTAAGTAAAGCTTAACGTGATACAGATTGCAATTTGAGAATTGTAGATACTTCTAATAATTTTTTGAAATCAGCAGGCAGGATATGATTATAAGATGTAACAAATATTTTGAACTGTGTTGATTACTCTTTTTGTTTTTCGCATTTTAAGTGAGCTACTTTTTAATGATCGTGTGTCTCTAACCCACATCTTATTTTAATGGTCATTTGGTATTGATCACTTAATTTTGAATCACACATTTTAGCCCACAATTTATTATAAAATAATCTCAAATTTTCAAAATTCAGATTACCTATTTTCTCTTTTAAAAATTCAATATGCACCCACTTTCTGATTCATTTTCACAATTTAACAATGCAGTCTTGTTTTGCACTACGCAAAAACTTAAGTTCGATATCAAGAAATCGACTTTCTGTTATTTCTGTTGAGGGTTGGTAGTATATGCTGACTTATTTATGTGTTATGTGGTTGTTTATTAACTTTGCATTGAGGAGAAACACGAGGACTAATGACGACGAACCCAAAAATCTTTAAACTTAGTCACGTAATGAAAATTACTCCTATGAGCTGGCACCCCACGCAAAATTTCCACACCACACCAACAGAAGGAATTGAAATCTCGAACAGATTTTATGTCATCAAGACACGAACTCACGACTTGATAAAAAAGAATGAAGGCTACGAGTTCGGAGTAATGACCATTAGGCTTCCGCTGCCGTAATGTTTTATTTAGGAAGTATTAATGTTCATAAATTCATGATATGTTTGGAAATGTTAAATAAATATCATACTGAGGAGATGTGGTTAATTAATTAGGTTTAAACTTAATGAAATACCTTGGGATTTCCCCCTCTTCAAAAACAATTGCTTATAAATGAATGTTTCTATTTAAAAATATTTCTTACAAAAGATAAATCTTATGAAGACACTTTGTAGATGTCAAGATATAAAACTATTAATTTAAACACAAGTACTTTTAGATTTTATCAAAACTCCATAAAATCAAAATTTTTATTAAATCAAAGGCAAACAGTTTAAATTATATGATTATTTTATGCTATTTAATTATTTAGTTGATTATTTTATCTAAATATATTTAAAAATTAAAGAAATAGTAGATATAGAGGAAAAGTACTGGAAATAATTTTGTAAAATTTTAAAAAAGCTAATCCATATGAAATTTTTAATGCAAATAAAACTAAAAAAGTTTGAAGAATTAGTTGTTATTTGATAAGAATAATTATATTTCTGTCACTATTTTAATTGTTAAACAGTTTTCCGTTTTAAAGAATAAAATCAAAAAATTATTTTTAATTTTGCTACTTTAGAAAAATTTAAATAAAACAATACAGATAAAAAAATTTAACCAGTTTTTAGGGGACAAAATACACTTTTGTTGATAGTATTAAACAAAACTTATTGTAAAGTGACATTCATAAAATATTAGTTTAGTAACTTTTATTAGATAACTATTTTTAGAAAAGATAAAAATTAGATAACGCAATTAAAAGTTATTAGTATTATTTTAGATCTTTTAAATTATTTTTTTAATTAAGCTCTAAGAACTGTTTTCTTTAAATTCTTTATTACTCTTTTGGGAAAGGAAAAAAAGCCCAATTTTTCTTAAAATTCACCTCCTCACCCTGAATTATAAAACATTATTTTTCTAAAAACTCAAGTACTCACTCATAAGATATTGGCTAAAATATAGCAAAAGTATTAGCAAATTTAAATCACACATACCTTTATCTTTGACTATTTGACAATAAAACTGAATGAATATCTGTCTTCTCTTAATATTTATATTGTTACGAAACTACAATGACACTTCCCTGTAACGTCACTCTTATAAAGGAGGAAAAATACTTACAAAGATTTTGTCGAAAACCAGAGAAAGCTCAAGCAATGACCCTTTAATTTTGGTGATGAACTCGTCGACCATTTTGACAACTTGACAAAAAACTTGGCTTTTAAATGATGGTTCTCGAAAAAAGCAAAATCTTCTTGATATTTCGATTACGGCTAAAGTTATGGACTTATCTTTAATTTTCCCTGCGATATTACGCCTAGTTGGAGCAGCTATAAATCAGAAAAGGTATAAAGCCTGAGAAAATAGGTTGGGAAATGACTGAGCGAAAAGTAGAATGGATTTGTAGGAAAACTCTGTGCTTGTTCCTGTGTTTTGTCTTGAATTTTTACCAACAAAGCCCCATTTGTAGTTATCGTTCGTGTTAGACTTGATTCAACTCCCCCCCTCCCTGAAATTCTCGTAACGTTAGTGTCAAAAATGAAATACCAGAGTGAGTCTGTGATTAGAGCAAAAGAAGAAAAATTTCAGGAACTATTTGTTTTAATAGGAGAATTAAAGACGAGTGGAAAACCTGGCAAGAATGCTTACTGAAGGAAACTAAAAGTGAGCAAAAAGCTAGCCATGAAGAGATAATGACAGATCTGAAGGAGATTAAAGCCGAACAAGAATGCTTGGGGGAGGAAATAACATCAGGAGTAAAATCAGTACAAAAAACCTTGTTCTCGAGGAACTGAAAGTCGAAGCCAATTCTATTGGTGAACGCTTGGATACAATATAAGAGTCCGAAGAGATCTCTACTGAAGAGAAAGAAGAAAATGGAGTTACTTCGGAAGAGATCATAGAAGATGAAGAGCCAATAGAGATGTAAAAAGAAAACGGGGAATAAGTTTTTAAGGAAACTGAAGAAGCGAAGATGGAGACTGATGAAACCGGAGGGTAAGAAGTTGATGATAGTGCTGCAGTTCAATCTCCTGTGCTTCCAGGAAGCTCTGAAGGGGAAGTCCAGGATATCCTCAAATTGGAAATGGAATTGCTGGTGGAGTTATGACCAAGGTCACCAAGAGAAATATAAGAATTCATTGCAAGACCTCTCAGGTGTTCACTACATGCTCAGATGGCAAGCCTGATTTTAATGTACATGACGAGAGTGGAAGGACTGTGGAGGATCTCTTCATGTTAACGCTGAGATGGATATGCCCTTTGGACTGACATATCAGCGAGTGATATGCCTTCCTCGCTGTATTTGATTTGCGTGAGTGGTTTAAAGACAATATCGGTAGGCGTATTCGCGCTTGCCAGAGAGTGAACTAAACTAACCAACGAACGAATGAACTGGAAGCAACGTAGTAAACTAACCAGTAAATATCGAATTGGAAGTGACGGGGAATGTTGGTCAGAGAATAAGGGAATTGGAAGCAACGGATCAAGCTAGCCAGGGAACGATGGAACACGAAGCGGTGGAGAGTCTTAGTTTGGAGGCAACTAGATACAACTAGGAGAAACGAAAGAAAATTGCAGCCAGACTTCAAAAGTCACACAACGCCAAGCCATAAGTCATTCACAGTCATCGGATGGCTTCATAACGGAAAATAGATTACAGCTGTATGTGATGAGACAGCCTGGACGTCAATCTTTGAAGATAGGGAGCAATGCTACGAATATAAAATGACGCGTCCCTGCAACGGCTATCTTATAAAGGGAAACAGGCATTTGCAGGAAGTTCATCAGTCAACCAAGAAAGTTTAAGTAATGACCCCTTTACCTTGACGCCTGATTCAACGATCATTTTGGAGATAAATTTTGAAATTTGGTAACAAATCAAAAACAACAGAAAATCTGGAATTTAGAAGAAAATTTGATTTGAAAGAAAGTTTCGGAGTCTTCGTGAAATTTCCATGTGACGTCAGATATAGCCGAAAAAGATATAAATACTCCGAAAGCCTAACGCAGGGCAGTCTGTTTTGTCTTTGAGGTTTGCTAAAGTAATAGATTTGTCTGTAGAGCTAACTAGTAAAATGGTGAGCTTAACGTTGCTGACATAACTGTAACTATCATTACAAATGTTATTTTTGTCCTGTATCTGTGTCGCTATATATATACAAGTGCTGTGTGCCTATTCGGACTTTAACTATCTACGCTCTACTATACCAGACATTTTGTAACAATATATATATATATATATATATATATATATATATATATATATATATAATAGATTTATAATTTATACATTTGACTACCAATTAGCCCCCCATTTCAGAGAGAATTCTTATTATAAGTTATATTTTCACAACATGTTAATCGAACTAATCAAAAAATTAGACACCTTTTCATGGAACTAGAAGCAAAATAATTGAATCCCCCTAATAAATGTTCTTCAAAATTTTGTAAGAGAATTTTCGATACGAATGTAGCTTAAAAATTATACACATGAATGAATTCTAAATCAAAAAAAGGCAGTTATTTGAATGTTAAATGTATTTCGTTGATTTTCCTTAATTAAAATTTACTATGTACATAGTACATCCTTTTAAGTTTGTAGATATATTCAAAACATACCTAAATGGATTTTGGATTTATTTTATTAAATTTTATCTAGTATTTTCCCATATCCTCTTCTTAAGCAGATACAATCAACTGTAACATTTTATTTGTTAAGCACACAGGAAAAATACCCTACCATTTTTTTGTTTATTTTGACTTGAAGGAAAACAAATTACTGATTTCTTTATCTTTCGAATTTTCAGTAATCTGAAAAACAAAAGGAATTGGCTGATGACATGATTTCTTCGGCACTTTAAAGAAGAAAATGAGTACTCATTTGTTATATTCATCCCCCAAGCCAGTTCATTGAAAAGGGGCTAGAAAATATAACGCCATTTTTGTTACTGAAATGGTTTTTCTTGCATTATTGATTCGCATCCTTTTTGAGTTTACCCCTGTCAAAATAAATGACAAAGAACTTTACTTCTATTGTCTTCTCTCAATTACTGAAGGATAGCCCTAATTTTTCAAGCTCATGGACGACAGAACTTCGGTTCAATTTCATATGTGTTTAGTTTAGTTTAGTTTTTATTAACGTCGCACTAGAAGCAACACGAGGGCTATTGGCGACGGATTGCGTAATTTTGAACCACGGTCAAGTGACGAGGACGAAACTTGAGCTGGCACCCTCCTCTCCTAACATCTACACCACGCCAACGGAAGGACTTTGGGCCCCGAACAGATTTAACGTGCATCAGCCCCGGTTACACGGTGGGTCTTTGGCGGTTAAGGATCGAACCTGCGACTGAACGAAAATCGCCGATAGCTATTCCGCGACCTTGACCACTAGGCGGCCCTATTTCATATGAGAAGGTTGGTAGGTTGAATTAATTTTGAACTGAATCCTTATGGGGGAAATATATTGTGTCAAACACAATATTTTATCATTTTGTCTGATAAAATAATTTAATATTCTTACTCAGTTGGTTGGTTAGTGATTGGACAATTTAAAAGATACGCTCAAGATAAAAAGAGAATAAAAGTATGTTTTAGTAAAATTAATTGTATGTAGAGAGAGGGAGAACAAAACCAATATCTTGTTAGACTTGAAATACATTTGGACTTGGGAGTTTTCCCTTACCAAAGCATTCAAAGATAATTTATATGATTTAAAATGTTTATAGCGAATATTGTTAAATGCTGAGCATTGAGGCAAGATATGTCCCTCATTCAGAGAAAAAAAAATCAATGGTTACACATCAAGGGATTTTCTCCCTGTAAGAGGTATTTATATGTTTGTATTGTGTGTTCAGTTAGCAGAGGTGTTTCAATAACGTCTATGTCTTAGCAATGATGATAAATTTCAGTGAGAAATGATGAGTTTAATATGATTGAGTTTATTAGGAATTTCAAAATTCTATTGACCCTACCAATTGTCACTAATAGCTAATTTAATGCATGTACATTTTTATCTCAGTATGGAATGGGAGAAGAAATTACACCAGATGCAGATTTTCAGAAACTGTCAATATTTCGTTGCCTTTCATTCCTTTGTTAGAAGGTATCCAACAAAATAGTTTTTGAAGTTTTTCAGACTAAAGGCTAATTTCAATGATCAAAGGATGAGAAGAACGATTTAATGTTTCCACAAAAATACACTCAAAGAATCTGTAAAAATAATAAAATTTTCATTGTCACGATATGAAATATTTTCTAATGCCTTATTAATGGTTGAAATCTTTCAGCTACAGAAACCGAACATGAAGAATTAAGTTGAAAATCATGAAGAGATATGTTTTTATAATTTGAGACACTGACAAGATCCGTTGACATAGAACCGTCAGTGTACATGACGATTTTTGTTTAAAATTGGTACATTTAAAATAGAGTATTGCTCTACACAAAGTCATAAAATGTTGGTTGTAAATCTTTTGTGTCCGATTTTCTTAAAGTTTATAATAGGCATTTTAAAATTGAAACACTGTTCTCCACAAAGTGAGAAACCCTGATTTTTCATATGCTCCATAACTGATAGCTTTCGGTTAAAATCTCTTCTCTACTGTGAAACAGAGGAATAAGTTAATGCTGGAATAGAAATTCTTTTGGTCCTATAATAGTATATCCAAAAACACTTTTATTTGAAAATGATAAGAACTTAGACGACGATGCAGTTCTAAAATAGTATTGAATGGACAAAGTTTATTACCTGAAATTTAAAGAAGGTTCATGAACAACAGATAGAAGAGGTTCAGAAGTTTCCTGAGAGCGAAACATTAGTTTTTTTGTCAAATATTAACCTTAAAAATTTAAATTCATACACTGTGTTATTTAGAATATTGTTAAAATAAATTTCAGAATCAGCATGAAGTCTTCTTTGACCACACAAATGTACACATACAGTTAACTAAGAGGAGGAGACACCGTTTTTGAATGTGCAATAAAGAAATTGAGTGCATTATTTTCCATCAAGAGTGTAAAAGGCGACGTAATAGTCTAATTTTCGTCGAAAAATGAAGCAGATCGTTGACTTTGCTAAAGTTATGGAAGCGATTTTGTGAAAAAGGAGAAGAATCTGTTTTCTCACTCAAAAAGAAGTGCGTGAGTATATATATATATATATATATATATATATATATATATATATTGAACATTCTTTTCATTTTTGAAATATTCTTTGAAAAACTACTTAAATACTTAATTGCATAAATACTGGTTTAACTGTTTTATGCCTATTGAAGATGATAATTTCATATACTTTAATATTTGTGTTGATTTTAGGTTTCGGATTTATTCAAGGATATGAATGTTTCTAAACATAAAAAATATTCTGAAAACTACAAGCTTTCTTCGAAGCTCTGGACTTTAACTGTATTTAATATTTTTTTTTTATACCGAGTGTTTTATTCAGGAATATAATTCAGTGATATTCACAGTACTGTTTTCAAGAATTAGGATGGAAAATTTGTATAATATTATTTAGAAAGAATAAAGAATAAAAAATATTTTAAGATTATATTTAAGATAAACATAAAGCTTTTCCTTATTTTGGATATAATTATATTTCAGGGAATAATTTTTTTATTACTTAAAACTATTTAATGTAATTAGTATAAGTATAAATAAGTTTCATTCATTTATAAATGAAACTTTTTTTTCAAAAACATTTTTAAGTGTAATTTTCCTGTATATATGTGCACTTTATGAGTACTTTATTTGTACTTATGTATATGTAGAAATACCTTCATTTAATTATAGCTACAATTCATTGTCAGAATACTCAATATTCGATTTGAAAAGAGAGTTTATGTATTTTTAAGTCCGATATTTCTAAATTTTAATGTGTTAAAATGGCAGAAAGACTATAGCATTTATAGTCATAAAAATATATTTCGATTGAATATATTATTTTTTCTTGTTTTTTTATGTAAATGTATTTTTTTATAAGTTTATAGCGTGGTTTTATCATCAAAAAATCAACTTCAGATTCTTCTTCGTGAAAAATATTGCATATCAACAATAAAGTGATGAATAGCTTTCGAAAGATAAAAAAAAATTAAATGAAACTTGATGCTAAAATTTCGTTTCAATTATTGCTTCTATGAAGCATTAAAATTTTTGAGAAATGATTACTAGAGTATTTTGTTTATTTATAAGAGAAAAGCTTTAAAGTATATTCTGATAAAATATAGAAAAAATTCGCATTTTCCGCTGAATACGTAAATCTCACAAAAAAAAAAAAAAAAAAAAAAAAAAAGAGAAAACCATTTTATAAAGGTATTCATCATGAAACTCTCATAAATTATTTACGTGTTTGACTAAAATCTAATTTAAAGAATATCATTATTAAAAATAAAGTGAAAGTATTTTCTGGTTGGCTGATTAATTAGTAACCACTGGCTGAATAATTATAAAGAATAAAGGATGATTAATTAGTAACCACTAGATGGAATATAATGTAAATTCAATTTTTGAATGTAAAACTGAAAACTGCGATGATAAATTTATTCTAGATAAACATTTTTGGTATAGAATATGATTTTTTTTATTGAAAAGTTTTTTCTCTCAAGCAATAGATTTCTGATTAACTCATTTGCTTAAAAATGTACTTAATTCTTATTTCAAGCTGTTGATAATTGTTGCTTGATTGTAACATCTAACATTTTCTTAATAACATATATACACAATATACCAAGGTTGCTAAAATACTTTAATACCTTAACAATTTAACTCTGTACAAATAACTTGTGCTTAAGGAAATAAAAATCATAATATGTAATTTACGCTATACAACTATACCTACAGTTACATTTACATAAGTTACGGAATTTTAATAATAAATAAATTCAATTTTCAGTATTAAAATTATTCTACAAGTCATAGAAAAATTTATAATCTTGAGGAATTTTCTATCCTTTTTCTAGCTTCTGAAATAAAAATCCTGTAAATAATATCTGATAAAGTGCACAAAGTATGATCATAAAACTAATGATGTTGGAAAATAATGTGGAACATTTATTTTGAAGTTTACCATCCTTTTCCTTTCATTCTAGTATATACCTGACTCTTTTCTAATAGTTACTTCCTTTCAAAAACAACATTTGGAACTGCAAATTATTAAATGGATTTTCCTATATTTTAAAGAGAGTCGCATAAAATTCCTTTATTAAGTAAGATTTCTCATGTCTCATTTTCCTTTACGATGATTGCCACTACGCTTCCCACTGAAATTACTTTATGGGCCATTTACTGACATGGTTATATGAGATGGGAAGCAAAAAAAAAAAAAAAAAAAAAAAAAATTTTTTTTTCTTTGGAAGTGCTTAAACTTAAACCTTACCCATTGAATGTTACAACAGCAATTTGGTAACATCAAATTGCAAACGCATAAATGAGTGTAAATATTTAATTTGTTACGAAAAATAGCGCTGTAGTGGGGAAGGCGGACTAAAGCTAGATTTAGTCCTGAAGTTGTACTGGCAGAATGACTTTAATTATAATTTGCGTGTCACACCCGAAGGTTACATTCTTCTAAGTAAGGATTATGAATTCAGGAACTGTTATTTATGTTATGAATACCCAAAAAGAATGTTGAAAATGTGAAACTTTAATAAATTAGGTTTATTGTGCGTGAACGATACATGTTTGAAAATCAAGTTATTGTTAAATTAATTAATAAATATTAAAGGGAAGTTTTATCCCTAAACCAGGCATAGATGCCATAGCAAAATAATTTCAAGTTCTTTCAAAAATGCTCTAAGTTGTAAGCTATAAGAATTTTAAAAGAGAGAATTTACTATGGTATTTATTTTTACTGATGTTATATTATAATGAAATTTATAAAATCTAGGACTAAAAGCAAAAATATAAAATAAATACATAAATAGTTCTAATAACAAGAAATTTAGAATGTACAAATGTTTGAAAATATATTTTTAAAATTACTATCGATAATTTAATACCCTTAGTTAAAATGAGATATGAAGTATTTCGACCATGATCATTCATAGCCTAACATAAAAAATCAAATAAAGATATTTTTGTCTAATTGCATGTGACATTTAACTGAGTAAATCAGCAGAATATTAAACGAAATTGACAATTCAAAGTTATTTGATGAGTAAGTATAGTTAAGAAATTTAACTTTTTTTGCTGTATCATTATAAGTAAAATATTCTATATTTATTCATAGTAATACAACATTCAAATCTAAAACTACATATTAATTGATCAAAATTATTTAAAAAAAAATGAGAATTACCTTATTCATCAAATTAAAAAATGTTCAATTCTATTACTCAACATATTTTGATCAAAATAACATTTAATACAGGGTGATTCTAAAATATTGAAAAAACTTTCAAAGGGGATACAGTTCACTAAAACAAAATTTTATTGTGTAATAATTGATGGGAGGAAATGTCATATAAAAATACAAAAAAAAAAAAAAAAAAAAAAAAAAAAAAAGAAAGGGACATGAAAGATAAAAAAACATTGTTTACTTACAGTATGGTAACAAAGTTCTTCTTTACAGCAATGTTTACAATAAATGTTCAAAATTACAATCACCAACAGTAATTTATGCTTGGCAGCATCGACAGAGAGATTGACGAACAGTCTTAAAAATCCCAGGGTTTTCTCACAAGCGTGCAACTACAATGGAGGGTCCAAGTTTCTCTGAAAAGTCAACAGGAATCTCTCAAATAAAATCCATGAGATGCCCCTATAAGAAATAAGAAGTTGTTGAGGCTCGATAAAAATGGCGTTGTTGCCTTTATTGAATGTGTTCACCATGCGTAATTCATTGCGCCTGAAAAGTGCTTCAATATGCAATATAATACTTATTACACTAATGTTCACCCCTTTTGGCCTTTTCAGCCTCACATCATGGCAAAAAACATAGGTTGAAAATTGTTTCCCTTAGATGAATCAGAAAAGAAACTACACGCCACCAACTTCCCTTTACTTCCGATATTGATAGTCAATTAAGTGAAAACAATTAAGTGAATTACAATAGGGGGTCACAAATTTGAGCTTTTATTGCAAACATTGCTATAGAAAAACACTTCTGTATATAAACAGTTGTGGCGAATCACTTCTTTTACACGACTTTTGTGCCATAACTCAGTCAAATACAACTAACTCTAAAAGTCAATAACCTACTCAAAGATACACCAGTCAAGTTTCACACAACTATTAATTTAACAATTTTGTAATATTACGTCTAAGGAATGTTTGCTCTTTTTGGTGATCCCCTTGGACCAATTCACCTATTCGACTATTATTAAACTAATACTCTCTTACCAAAACTTCTCCTGTTGAGGTTGTCTTGATTTCTCAAATCTTCTGCGACCGCTATCGCCCGTAATAACTCTTGATATCATCTATCACTTGCAAGGCATACACTCAGCGCTAGTCCCACTCGTTCTCTATCTCCTAAACTTCCTATTGCTTATATAAAGTCATATCTATCTCACTTCACTTTATTTCTACTTGCCTCTAATTTACATAATCACGTTTCATTTGGGTTGGGAAGAAATTCTTTATTTTATGCAATAAATCTCAATTATAATCCCCAAGGTTAGTGAAGAGAAAATTGCGAATAGCCCAATTTCACACAGTGTCTCTTTCCTTTCCTTTCTAATTTTTTTTGTATTTTTATGTATTACAAGCTCATTTTTACAAGTCACTTCCCCTACAAAAAAAAATTATTTCAGTGGAACGTACCACCTCTTTAAGTTTTATCCATGATTTTAGAAACCCCCTTTACATGGACGTGTAATGCAATAAATTTATTAAAATTTGTAATTGTAAAACTTTCAAAGGACTAACCGTATAATGATTCCATTATACGAGCAAAAAAGTCAAACGAATATTTAATGGATCTCTTGAAAAGAAGCGGTCGATATAAAAATACTCGTACATACTGTGCAGGATTGAAAATCATTAAATTTCACTGAATACTGCATTCAAAATGAAATATCTATTTTTAAATAGTAGATTCGAGATTGGAATTTCTTTTATGAATTGTGATACACATATTAGGGAATTTTCTTTACTCTTATTTTTATTAACTACTTGAATGAAACACATAAGCTGATTTTCATTTCAATGATTTTTGTCTGGAGTTCGAGATAATTTTTTATATTTGAATTTTTTATTGCTACTTTGTTATCTGTTTCATTTTATTTTATTTAATAAGGAATTGAATTGCAATAATAAAATTAGTGATATTCCAACAAAGTTATCCCTATTTAAAGGTAATTAACACTATATTTCAACAAATGTTAAACACAAATCTCAAAATTAAATCGGATACATTTGTATCATATAAAATGCTGAGACGGATATAAATTCTTGAATCGGAAACATTTGTATCAAATAAAATTCTGAATCAGATATAAATTCTTGAATCGGAAACATTTGTATCATATAAAATGCTGAATAAACTGCTTATTAACTTTAATACAGTAAATTTGGTTTCAATTTTAAAACTATTGTGACAGTACAATACAGAAGAATTCAAATTCGCAAAAGCGTTATAATTAAAATTACGTGAACTTTTAATTTCATTTACCCTTCTGAAATACACGGACTCTTTTAATTAAAAAAATATTATTTCACATTTTAAATAGTGTTAAATTAGCTTTATATTTTTAGTTTCAAGTATTTTAAGTAATTTTATATGCATTTATAAGTAATAATTTTTTTCCGATGAATAAAATTTCTGGAAAGTAAATTAGTACGTTTGAGATGTGTACTAACATCCAAAATTAATTTTTTTTAAAAAAAATTGTTGTGCGTTTCATACCTTAACATTGCCAATCACTATATCCCCAAGTCCTGGAACAATGAAAAATTATGTTATGATAAATTCTTTATGATAGTTCGTCGGATAATTATGTCTTTTAAATAAAAGTTAGCTTAAAATTCAAAATAGAAGTGTTAATTGCGTATATTGAAAGCATTAAAAAAACTATTCGTAAAATTGGATTAATATGACAATCTAAATAATAAGGATTTGATGGATGTTAGTATACATGTTTGTATAATATCAATGTTTAGGTATTTATGCATAATATGGATAGGTATGGGCTTAGATATTTATACTACTAATAATAAATGCCTTATTATATGGGTTTGTGGAGAATAGCTAAACTTGTAATTATCAAAGATCATATTTTATATTAACATTAAAATGTAAAATATGATAATAATGAGATACAAAAAGTAATTTTACATCGTATCGAATTACTTTTAAAATTAAACATTGAACATGAATCTTATCCTATTGAATATTCGGAACGTTTTGAAACAACTGAGCAATAAAAAAATGCATAGATCAAGAAATAATGTATCAGACGGGCATTATCGGAAAAAAAGTATTCCTAATAAGGAAAAAGGGAAGTTAATTTATTCGAAAGTAGTTTTAGGGATTCAAGGCGAATGAGTAAAATGATAGAAATAAATTAATTAGTTATAGGGCTTTTTGAAGAGACTGTAAACACTTCAGTGAAATGAAAGGTTAAAAAACACATTGATTAATAAACACAATATTTTCGTATGTACAGATAAATGATATTGATAAGTATATTATAATTCACACGTATTTTTTTTTACTGATTTGCTTTTTTCTTAAAATTCATATACATTTAGAGATAACAGCATTATTTCTCTAAGAATTTTCAATTGATCAAGTTAAAAGGTATATGAGATTTTATTTCATTTAAATGCTATATGTTTTCTTATTGTTATGTTATGACATAACAAAGTAAACTGTTATTGATTCATTGTTTATAAAATTCTTACTTTGATCCAACACTAGGATGACAAATTGACATTGAAGACAGACCTCGTAATTTTGAATCTCGGTCAAGTGATGAGGACGACACCTGGACAATACCTTCCTCTCTAAATTCACACACTACACCAATGGGAAGATTCGGAAACTTGAAAGATTTAATGTACATACAAGCCGCGTCTTCGCCACAGGATGAGTCTTTAGTGGCATCAGGACTTGAATTCACTACTTGACGGAAACAACTCCGGTATCGTTTTTGTGATCCTGTTCACTAATTAATCGCGGTGACAAAGAAATTGTTAATATAAGTTTATGTCAATGATTTGCTTTGTCATAAGTTAATCTTGAATGAAAAAAAATCGAAAATATATGTTTGAAAAGGTGTGCAAAATTATCAGAACATTTTGTATTGAATACCTAATAATAGGTAATAGAATATATTTATTTTAATAACAAAATTATTAACTGACAGTAATTTATTATTATTAAGTAATAACTATTCAAAAGTTTTCATTTTACAATTTTGCTAGTTTGGGGATTTTAATTTATTGTAATTATTTAAATTCTTATTTTCTTCTCATTTTTCAGCCTTACTCTTAATTCCTTCTCCCTTCATAATAAATCTTATATATAATAGTCACAAATAACAAGTCCAATGAATGGAAGTTGCACAGTAATGAATGTGATTGTTTATTAAAATCATACCGAAGAGCAACACGAAGACTAATTACGGATCTTGTAATTTTGAACCTCGGTCATGTGACGAGAACGACATCTGAACTGTCACCTCCTTCTCCAAACATCCACTTCAAGCTAATGGTAGGACTTCGGACTTTCACAGATTTAAAGGGAATCATTCCCGCTACATTGCGGGTCTTTAGTGGTATTAGAGTTCGAACCCACGACTCGACGAAAACCACCGGCCTCAACTCCGCGACCCTGACCACTAAGTTACCACGGCCGCACACATCAATGATAAACAAGTTATTTTATTTAGATGCACGAGTAATAAAAGTTCTCCTAACTTATTCTATTTGTAGAAACGGTCCCTATGCGCGTCTGATCTAATGCTTAATACAATAACTAATTACTTATCCATTTGGAGCCAATCGGGGTTGAGTCCTTAGTATATTATTATATGAAGGTTTGAATTCTTAACCCTTTGTAAATATTTTATATGTTCATTTCTAAACTCCTTACTAATTTAAATTAAAAACAGATATTTTGATGTGGTGGTCTTAGTTCCTTTTATTATATTCGGTAATTTCTATTCTACTATAAGCTCTCTTTTCACACTGCTTTAGATCAGTGTCGATGCCTATTTGATTCTCGGGAATTCATGCTAAGGAAGGTCGAATATCGTCACTTTCTAGAGGACTTCTAGAAGTTTGGTGGGTTTTAATTTTCTCTTAAAAAGACATGCACATCATCACATGGACTTATCTCTTACTTTTTCTACTACTTTTTACACCTCATCACTAATTTCCTCTCTTTCCTTCACTTTAACACGTTATAGTAAAATTGGCTATTTCTTTTAACAAGTTTGCTATGGTCGGGCCTTATGAAAAGGGCCCATAGATACGATAATAACTGATATCACAGATCCCTAGATGTTCTCTTCCTCTCACAAGTGCATGCTGTTTTCTGGTTTTCTGATGGTTCTTAAATTAATGAAGATATGTATTGCTTAACATCGAATTTAAATTCCATGTACTACGATAACCATGTACTGGATTTCATAAATGGTTGATCTTAATATAATCTGATTATATACATGACCACTTTTCATCAATTCTGCTATACAATAAAATTAAAGCTTAATAACTTTTATTGACCAGAATCGGATCAGTATCAAATTGATAAATTTAGCAGACTATCTCTTTCACCCACCAACTACCAACCATTGTATTAAGCGATTCATTGCTTATAAATGCATCTACTCAATATCTCCGCCACCAATTAACTAACCACTATCATATTGAGTGATTCATTGTTCAATAGGCATTTCCTCTATTCTATTTATTTACTCTTCAGTAATTCAAATCTTACATTTACAAGTCACGTGCCATCTATTGGGGAGATTTTTAAATTCAGCCAAATTCGTTTAAAGTCCCCAAAGTGTTCGTTGAAGAGAAAAGTGTGATAGAGCTCACGTCCTACATTTGTTTTGAGAATAGTAATAATCCTTTTTCATATTAAAAATTGTAATCATGTTTACTACGTGATATTTTCCCTCATTTTGTTTGACACTCTAGTATTATATTTAAAATATAAAATTTCTGTTATTGATAATTTTTTTTCTGTAACATATTGAAATATATTTTTGTGATGACAAAAAAACCTTGAATACTTGCATATTTACCATGAAATGAATGAAACATAATATATGATTACTAATAATCAAGCACAGTATCAGGATAATTTCTACATGCTTTAACATATAATCATAGAACTTTAAGAGAATTTTATAGCAAAATACTTCGGCTGTATTTCAAAGAAACGCATTATTGGTATTTGGATATATCCTACAAATTTATCATTCCAATGTACCAGTAATGACTACAATGTCTGAATTCAGGAAGAGAAGGATTATAATAATTCAGAAAGAATATATTTCTTTTGAAATTTATGAGAAAACTATGGTATCAAATGTTATCCATAAAATCCAATTTCAAGCAATTATTTTAATCCAATTAATGGTATTCATTATTAGGAATTGAAACTATAAGATGTACATTCAGCAAGGCCAGATCGAAATGAAATTAAATTTATATGTGGCCTCTAAAAATAATGTGCACATTTACCGTAAACTTTTGATATAAAAGGTGCTTCTCTGAGAAAATTCTCTCGAAATAAAGCCTCGCATTCGAAATTTCGACTTCCTTGCATTCATTTAATCATTAACTCGCTCCAATTTGCTCTGAAGTGCGCAAATATCTCAGCCAGAGTTCCTTTTCGTCCTATCCACTGAACCAACGCAAGAGTAACTCAACTCCACTCTTTTACGCGAGTTTTCATTAGGACTAAAACCTAAACATTGACGGAAAAATCTTTTTCGAGAATTTCGTGATCAGAACCTGATTTGCAGTTTGCGTTGCTGCTCTACTTGCCGATGAAGAGGCGTTTTAAAACAAAGAATCGTTTTCCGCAAATTAAAGCAGTATTGCACTTTCAGCGATACTCCCCGGGGGAAATGGTTGAATGTCTGTGATTGAATTTTATTCATTTCTCTACTCACCCTCTTTGCAGTCTCCTTTTATAAAAGATTTTGTAATTAAATGGATTTTCTACATTTAGCTTTCATCGCATGTTTATTTTTCTTTTCAAACTCTTAGTTTATAAAACCTTTCTCTCGCGCAGCTAGAAACGTGAAAATATTACCAAAACCTAAATAAAAATTTTCAATTTTTTTTACGATTCCTTTTAGTGCTTTACTTTAAACTTTTGATTTTTAGATTATTGGGTCGATTTGTCTTTTTGATGTGGTGTTTGAAAATAAAAGACATTTACTCATACGAAAATAATTATAATTATTCAGCTTATAATTTTATTATACTATCCACCTTATTTTCTTATAATGGATATAAGTTGATTATTTTGCAATTTACTATTTATCTATTTGTGTCCCAAGGAGTGAAACATAAACTGATATTTAAACTTGTATTAATTCTAGAATGAAATCTGCTTAGCAGAACTATCATTTAAAAATTTTTGAAACTAGTTCAGGATATTATATTTTAAATAAATTGTTTCTTATTATTTTCTAAAAATAATTTAAAATCATTTGCAATATTTATATGTTTATCATTTCTGAGATTTATTGGTATTGTTATCAGTTAAAAATTTGGAGTAATAACATAAATTTGATTACATAAAGTTTGGCCTTAAATGTACTTAATAAGAATAAATTCGAAACAGTGATTTGACTTCGACTTTCATTGAGATGTTAATACGGTTAAACTATAATGTAATAATTTCTTATTCAGGGCTTCATACGTTAATAGGTGCTAATCTGTTCAGAGAAGATTTTCAAATCTCAGTCAAATTCAGTAAATTATCAAAATAATTCCAAACAGCAAAATTCAAAATTTTCTATTAAATTAAAAACATACAAAATATTATATTGAAAGAAATAAACATAAGTTTACCAAACAAGTTAAAACACAAGACTCTCATCTGACGTGTGCTAAATTTTATCTTAATTCGACAAGCATCAATTTTCAAGAATATCCCGGCAGCACTGCGATCACTGATCGGATAATGCTTTGGTGCATGCATGATATTCAAAGTTTATATTCATTCTATTTTAAAATTTAGTTCACTGCATCTATATTTCTGAAATGTTAAATATCGCATTACGTGTTGTTATGTTCAGCATAATTTCGAACTTTAAATTAATTCT
This sequence comes from Nephila pilipes, assembly GCA_019974015.1. Classification (NCBI taxonomy): domain Eukaryota; kingdom Metazoa; phylum Arthropoda; class Arachnida; order Araneae; family Nephilidae; genus Nephila; species Nephila pilipes. The sequence goes on from BMAW01068415.1 coordinate 120,106, forward strand.
ATTCTAAAGATTTATTATGTGGTTCGTAAGACTAGAAATACTAATCATGTGATCATATTACTTGATATTTTATTGAAATTTTCATAAATTGTTTTTGTTTTGATATTTAATTTTAAAAAATATTTAGAAATTGAATATATAATAGTGTTTTATATTTAATTTGAAATGTTGTAAAATACAAAATGCTTACAATGACCCATTGTAGTTTATGTTTCATATTCTTTTTAATATATTAGTTTTGAAAAAAGTGAAACCTCTTTCCTGTTATAAAAAGTAAATAAAAATAATTAAATGAGAAACTGATAATATTTGGTTTTAAATGAAATGATATTTTTGAAATATTTTAATTTAATTGAAATTATTTTTTCTGGTGTTAATTACAATATTGTGTTGCACGTATGAAATGTCTTTGCTAACATTTTATTTATGTGATATTTGTTACCTAAATGAGAGAGAGAGAGAGAGAGAGACTAAAAATGAACAATGATTTCAAAGCCTTTGTTGATAGTTTAACGCATAATTCATGTACATACAATTTATTTTATTCATGTTCATATCCTCATTCCTGGAATGCAGGAGAAAGATTTGCAGATAATTTTTCAGACGCTTTGTTGGAATAATTTTATGTGTGGGAATCACACATAAATTCAAATGTTTTTTTCATTCACACACCAATATTTTTTAATGTGATTAACGCACCACTATTGTCTTATTTTCATAGTTAAAGCGGCATTACATTTTTATGATTGTTCCAATTCATATGGATTACAACTTGATTTTAACACTGCAAAACATCAAATGAATAAGTATAGTATATCATTGCAAAGTGAACGTTGGTTCAAATTGTGATATATTAAGAAAACACTACAAAATTATGTTAGTATGAGAAAACTGTTAAACACACACACAAATATATAATAGTAATTTCCTTAACTCCAAATTGTTAAGAATACCAATAACACATAGCAATAAACGATATTAAATCTATTAAATATAAATCCAATGTTTATGCTTGTAAATTTATGTTCATTGCTTGTGTTTTGTTCCCTTGTAATTGTAATTGTTTTTTCTTCCTTCTTTTCTGTAACTGTTTATAATCATTAGAAATTAAAAAAATATACGTAAATAATGAAAAATTCTTTTGTAACAGTAAACATATAACAAATATTTTTGTGTACAATATGTTTGAAACTATAATCCAGTTGTTCTTACTTTATATTACCTGCATGTTTGTGAACTATAGTTCAATATCTTTCAACACTTTACTGAACTTTTGAAACATTTTTGAAAATCTAATATGTATTTGTAAACTTGGAAGCAATATATTTGAAAGTAGTTGCCTGTTTAAATGAATTTAAAATTAATTCATATACAAGTAATTTTAAGACCTTAAGCTTGTTTCTCTAATTAAAATTGTTATAAATTTGCAATGATAGTAATAAATTTTTTAGTTTTACAATGCATTGATTCTCCATATTATAAGACTATAAAGGGTGTCCAGAAATACTTTTTTGAGTAGGGAAGAAATTGTGATGAATTCAAGTTATAATTTTCTCATTAATTTTGATTAATCCTAAAGTCAATCCAAGTTAACACTGACCAATTTTGCTTAATAAGAATACTTCAACTTTAACTTGTAGAAAATTCGAGAGCATTCTAAATTAACACGTTACGTTAAAGGCTGTTGAGTGTAAAACATTGCGGTGTGTTTGCCATTTCGCAATGTTTGTGTGCTACTAGTCTGCATTTACTTTATTCGTTGTCGTCTTGCTGATGTGTGATGTTACGTTAATATGTGTAAATTCTTAATTTGAAATGTCATATGCCTAAGTAAACAATATTAAATATTAAAAATGCTTGAAGCTTCTTCACATGAAACCACGACTACATTCGATTTATTAGAGTTTCCATCTCTCAAACTCTACAGAAAATTAATAAAATATGAACATGTGCGTGTGTAAGATTATTGGAAGAACAGAAAGCTGGTAGGATCAATAAGATGGAATTATTATGCAATAAATACATTATAAACATGTTTGAAGGAAGTACTAGCACTTCACTATAAGGTCGCCAAAATCTATTAATTAAAATATAAAAATATAAATCAATCAAAAACTTAATCTAAATTTTAAGACCTTCTCTCTCTCTCTCACACACACACACACACACACA
>BMAW01068415.1:124543-173297 GCA_019974015.1 Nephila pilipes
ATCGGTATTACAGCTTCAGTTCAGTTACGTATTGCTGTTTGATTAATTGATTGCCATAATTTTATATTAATTTACGAGTTGGTTTTCTTAAGTTTGCCTTGGATTATGTGGTTTCTTGAACACCAATATAGTCAATGTGGTTATGATTAATATGATTGATTTGTATAACATATATATAATATATGTATACAGAATGTTAATCAGTGCAACCCAGTTTCCACACTTTCAGGACAGATGGGAGTATGCACCTATAGACGTTAATTATTGACGGGCCTAAAACGCCTGAAAACGGGACACGGATTAAGGGAGAATATATTTGTTAATCCTTAGTGGAAGAAGGAGTGGAAAAGAACGGAAAGAGCCTTGATCGTCATCAAGGTGGGTCAATCCCAAAATCAGCCATGGGAACGTGATATAAGCCTCATCTCCGACATTGAGAAGATCGAACGTTCGGGAAGGCTACCAGAGTTAGCCCCGAGACTCAGGAGACAACAACGTCCTCAGTACTTAATGGGATTTTGTATAATGGTGAGTTGATATGCACGCCATGAAGTCATCAGGTGAAAGTCGTTATTGGACCACTGCACTCAGGGACTCTGACGACGAGATCCACTGTTGGCCATAGTTTGCCTTTCAGATGAAACGCACATCAATATTGACCTGAAGTTGTAAATATTGTTTGTGATTTGTCTTAAATATCTCAGACAGATCGTAAATCACTCAGGTTTGGACCAAAGAAAATCACCAAGTTACTGATGATTAGGAGAAAAATGGACGATTTATAAAGATTTGGCGACATGTGGCGGAGCTTTGTGGGATTATTGTTAATCACTTGGAAGGGACTGGCAAAAATAGATGTTTTCTGAAGAGTTCAAATGTAAAGCTCGAGGACCAATCAATTAAAGCCAGGATGTCCTACAGCTTTTAAGGACAATAACCCAGTGAACTTGCTTAAGGTTACTCACGCTCAAATGAGTTAATAAACCACCATTAGTAGAGCGATAGTTTGATTCTTCCTTGACTCTAATGAACCCCATAATAATTTGCATAGAGATGTGATGCTTTAAACTATGAAATTTTCTCTTAAATGTATCTAAGATTGTCTTCGATTTCTGAGACCAATACCAGGCAATGCCCTTCCCTCTCTTATTTAACAAGCCATGCTTCAGGACAGCCAATGAGATGGCACTCTCACCGCCATCCCAGGTTCTCCACCTACGTCTAGCTACCAAAGATCTGACGGAGAACTGAGCTCCCGTTGGTTCCCCACCACTCCCTCATCGGCCCCCGCGATGATCGCGTGAAAGGGAATCCCGATAGGCCCCAGCTTCAAATAACTCCGGATCAGATATACGGTTCCCAAACAGAGACACGGATGAGGGCCGATAGCGCCTGGAACGCCCATGGAGCTTTCAAAAGCGGGTGTGGTGGAGAGGAGCAATGGTGGGGACGATCGTTTTTGTTAACTACAGTCAGTGCGCCAGCGGCTGATTACGATCTTGTCTGGGATCAATTAAGAGCTGGCGTTTGGGAGGCTGGTTGCTCACCAATGAGTCAGCTGGATTGGGCTGGTAATGATTGTGAATCTTCTGGCTGGGTTCATAGATCCTATAGAAATTGAAACCCCAGGCAGGATAAAGAGTCATGATAATTTTTAAAGGATTGGTTTCAAATCGGAGAATCTTATCTCAATCGAGCTTATGGACTAGAAGCGTGGTGCAATACTAAAATGGGTTGGAGGATGGGATTTTACGCTTTCACTGAAGTGACATTCGGAAGAGACATAGCAGCGGATAATGATGTGGGCAATCAGAACAACTGCGATGTCTTGCCCCGCTGGAAGGGCAGATAGTTTGCCTCAACCAGACATTCGGAAAGGCTGCGACCGGACGAGATGGTCTCCAGGGATGCCGGCCTATACCCCATTGAAGAAACCGTTCCTGGACTGCGGTGGGTTCAGACGCGTGGGGTTCTCGGCTAAAGTCACACAGGGATGTTAGTAATATGAACGTTTCCTCTCGGGAGAGCTCGACTCGTCTGTCAGGGGACAAGGCAGTTGATCATGGAGTGGACTGTCCTAGGCTCTCCCGGAACCAAAAGGAGCTAATGGAGGAAAATCGTCTATTTCGATGCAGTGACTGCTCTCGCTGAATTGAATAAGGACCAATCAAGTTATTCAATGCCAGAATCCGCCAGACGGTCGCTGTAGAAATCCGACATGGCTGGGTGGCCCGTCTGATGGTGCTGGTGATTGTTCAGATGTATGGATTGAGCACATGCTCCTCGTTGGTTTGGGTCCTTACCTTCTTCACTCGTTCACTCTGTGTTCAGAGAATGGATCTGTTGCCCAGAACTATCTCAGGTATAACATGTGAAGAGTGTGGCTGGTGGTTGGCCCTGATAACGATTGAGACAGACCTGACCAGTGGTTGTTGATTGCAATCAGGGACCACACATGAGATGCATATCAGCGAGCCAGCGTTCGTGTAACGTTCGGTCCTACTACTCTTGCACATCCGACTGGCAAAATAAAGCTTCATAGCTAGTGTGGTAATAAAACTGCACACTGCCATGCACATTAATCTGATGCTTCTGCATAGTAGCGCCATCATCATGTACACCAGCAAAGACTTCCAGCAAAATACTGTTGTCATGTGAATCTCCTGTCTAGATGTACTTATCTCCCTGAAAGCTTGTAACTCGCTGCATCTATACACCCTGCTCCATATATACATATTGCAGTTAGAGTGTTGCTAAACTTGAAACGCAATAGCTTTAGAAGTGTTCACACACACACACACACACACATGATAAATTCAATTTATGCACTCTTCCAATTTTTAAAAATAAACATTTCTAAAGCTATTGCGTTTCAAGTTTAGCAACACTCTAACTGCAATAGTACGCATATCATCGTAATTCTGGTATTTTACCTGCTACTTTCTTGATTCCGAATAAATCGTTAAATTAGTCAAAATCCTTGGAATAATTATATTTTACCCACTTTTTGGAGGTATAGCTACTAACACTGTCGCATAACTTTCTTTGTCCTGGCTTGAACAATATTTTGTATAATTACACTATCAATAGTTTAGATAATATCTTATATTACATTAATATCACTTTATAAGGTTTGTACAGAGATAAACAAACATCTTCAAACAAAAGCTATTACAATTTATTTCAAATTCATTAACTTTATATATCGTTATGATGTTTCATTACTCTATCAAGATCATATCGTACATGTTTAAATAATTACGCTTCTATTTAATCATGCCCTTTCTATGGAAGATTATTTGATATTATTTAAATTGAAACAAAACTGTTTAATTTATTCTACTTCTTTTATGCAGAAAAATGTCATACTTTACTTGTTTAATATAACTTATTTAACCATATATATTTTTTTGTTTAAAAAGCAAACTGCAGTATCTTCCTTATAAATTGTATTAATCGATTATTTAATGACTAATTGGTTACTATAATTAGTTTTCTGGCACTCAGGTTTTTTTTAATTTCATTGAACAAATAATTTTTAAATTTAAAAAGCATTTCAAGGGGAAGAAACGCCTTTAAAATTTTATTTATTTAAAATGTCAAAGCTTTATCTACCAATTCTATGCATTTTTATGATTGATGATCTAGTCTAAATTAAATGATTGAAAACTCTTTATCTGCCAAACTTTTTCTTCTGAAAATCATTTTTGAATTTCAAAGAAACAATTATAACTCGCACATTTTCTAATCTCTGTACCTTTCGGTTTTCCAGGGCTTTCAGTTTTCATCTACTTCAAATTTAATTATTGCACTTATTTTGTAGCTATTTCTTTCTGTAAAAAACTTGCAAAAAGCAAATGAGGAAATTAAAATTAGACTTAAAGATTAAAATTAGACAAAAATTAGAGATTATTAAAATTAGAGATTATTAAAATTAGATTAAAATTAGACAAAAAGTCTAATCTATGTGACATTGCTGAAAGATAATCATTGAATTGTTTTTGCATTTTCTAATATTGTTAGATAAGTCACGTCAATAAAAATATTGATGCGATAAATTAAAATTAAATATGTAAATTCAACGGTATGTAATGCTGAATTTGTTTCTTACTGATACGTTGATGAATTAATTTTTGTCAACGTGTACTGAACACACATGTGCGATACCTTAAAATGGTAATATTATTTTAATCATTTTTTTTGTATTCCTTTCCACAGGTCTTGATTTAGAGTAAGTTTACCTGTGCGCTTTAATAAATGTATTTCGAGTTTTGAAAGAATGCTGTTCTTTTCTTTGCGACCTCAATACCAAAATTACCCAGATAATAAAAGAATTCATATTATACAATGAAAGGGAAGAATTAATAAGAAATGTGCTGCTAATGATAATATCTATATATTTGATACCAATAAATCGACAACCAAACTAATGTAGATGAAAAAAATAATTAGCTGAGCAAGATTATTGTATGATGCTAATGATGCAGCTAGGTTTCCCCCTTAATAAATCGAAATGAAAGAAAGAACCAGAAAAGGGTCACTAATAGTTAGCTGTTTTTGTTCATAATTGGATTTTTGTTGGAGGAAATACTGAATAATAAGAATAGGAAAATATTGATTTATTGGCAATGTAATTGGAATAGGGATGATTAATTTAAGAACGAAATACATAAGAACATATTTCTTATAAAAATCATGTTCTTTCAAAGGCTATAAAAGCATAATCTTAGCTAAATGAGTATAAAAATTATCCGAAATTTCCTAAAAAAATATTTAGATAAGTTATTATTTTTGTAAGAACTCTTTTGCTTACCTCGATATAATTAGTAAAATGCTTCTTCAGTTAAATATTACGTTGTTAAAGTATTACAAAATGTTATTCGTGAATGTTAACTGTCGAATAAGAAATTTTGAAAGGAGCTAAATAAGTTTTTCTCTTCGGTTTGTAGCATTACATTGGTAAGTCATATTAAGCATACAAGTATGTTTATTATATAAGAATAGGAGGTTCAACATATTGTTAAAACTTACCATAAGTTTAATTTATTATTAGAAATAGTTTTAACCTTAAAAGTTTAAAGGGAAATAATTTACATAAGTTATAAAAGTCCTACATCTAACAAGTCTTAATCGGATATGTTTTAGATATCATTTGCTAACATTAGCTATTAATTATATATTATGCGTCATTATTGAAAAAAATACTAAATGTAGCTAATTTTTCATACACAATCTAAATTATCAGCTCTCAAATTCAGTTGAGACTGATATGTTATCTTATACCCCACCCTCGATAATATATCTTTCAAGATGTTGATGTGAGTTTATCATGCATTAATTAATTTTACACATATAATTATACACATTTCCTTAATTCTGATAATTTCCATCAAGAAACATTACCATTGTGTTCAGAATGTATATGTTTTTCACAGCATTGCATGAAAAATATATATTTTCAACAAATATGCTATTTTGTGGAATTTCCGAAATTATAAAATTGGAATATAAAGAAAGTTTTTTTTTATATCTCATAGATGTGGAAAAGCAAAATATCCCGCGTCTGAAAAATTTTAGTATCTATGATGCAGATTATAGTGTATATGATGCCTTATGGCGAAAAAAGGAATTGTTGTAATCCCTCCGCTGTTTAGGAGAGGGGAGAAGGGCGTCTTAAGAGAGACGCGACCGAGCTGTACTCGTAAGGGGTGGAGGGAACGAGCCTCGTCGTGTAAATAAAGATGATAATTTGTTATTGCTAAAAAATTAGTATTCAATATTCTCACACGAACATGGAAGACGCTAAACCTTGGAATAGGGATGAAAATAAAATTTTCATCCAAAAAATATCAAACTGCGTTGCAAATAAATTAGAAACTTATAAACTGCTGTAAAATTTCTATTAAAAACACGAAATAGAATTTTATAATACTGCACACTGATATGTGGTTTAGCTCCATGCACTCAAATTATGACATTCATAAGGAAACTGCAGAAAAGTTTTAGATATTTATTAACTGTACGAGGGCATATCGTAAAGCTTTAATTATTACAAAAAACACCCAGAGAGATATCTGGATAAAATTTGTTTTGCATGTTATTTGATCCTTATGACATAATGTTGTAATTACAGCTATTAATACAGATCGATTTGGTTTCAAGAAGCTGTAGATTGAGGTAACCCTCAGTATCAGAAAGTTTTTATTATTATCCCGATGAATCTTAAAGTTTCCATTATTAACAAAATAATCAAGTTAGAAAATACGCTTTTAATTATTATTATCGAGACTTTTCTACATATTAATTTTTTAAAGTAAAACATTTCTCCTAGATTTTCTTGATCTTGAAGATCGTCATTGTGGAAGTAAGCAGATAGAATTCTTTCTTCTTCATTTTACAGGTTACCTCACTCTACGGCTGGCTGAAACCAAAGAAATCAACATTAATAGCTGTTGCTTAGAATGTTATGTGCAAAAGATCAATTAATATGTAGAATAAATTTTTTGCATATAACTCGGTGGTAATTTCTTAGTAATAATTAAAACTTTATGATACCCAAAGGAACGCTATGATAGGAAAAAATATGTTCTAATTTATAGTATTTGTTAAAAAAAAGGGCACATCTTATTCTGTTCTAGATTTTTTTTTGGTCATCATGATTGCTTAATTCAATATATCTGTATAAAGTTAAGTCAGTCAAAATTTAATCTATATAATTATATTAGGCATGATATGTCTCTGCAAAAATATATTAGTTTTTTTTCTTCTTCAAAATACTATAATACAAAAGGATCGGACATTAATAAAAAGGAGACCATGTTTTGAACTAAAAAGCTCACTTCAATGTTCTCCTTTGGTACACTCAAGACAATAATGTTAAAGAAGCATAAAAAGCTATGAAATCAAACTATGTTTGTAATAGCAATTTTTTATCTCATATTTTCTAATTCACTGTTTATAAAAATATTATTCTCGTGAACTGTACTGAAATATTTTATTTTATAAAACTATACTTTTTTGAATGACATTATAATTAATTTTTACATACAGAACAGCAATTAATAAAAAAATGGATATTATTCTGACTAAAGAGCTATCTGAAGGAAAATAGATTTCGATAGAAAGAAATAAAAATTTCAATTTAATGTAAGAAAAACACCCTCGCAATGTTTATCTACCCAAGATTCGAGTGAAATACTTTCACGCTTTTATCAATTTTAAGTCTTTGAATATACGTATTTAAGTAGTCTCTGCTGCAAAACTAATAAAATGAAAAGTGAGAGAAAGTAATAAAATATTTTCACCCGAAGATAAAATGAGAACTTACAGAAATAAAGAGAAAAGGAATTTTAGAATTCCACGAAGTTTGATGAAGGAAAAGAAGTTAAAATTAGAATTTTTTCGCAATTTTGACACCTTTCATTTCAAACGAAAGTTACTTGACAAAATGTCAGTATTATTACACGCTTCGTGCTCAGTTTAATTTTAATAAAATCTTTTTAAATATGCATGAGGAGTATAATGAATTTCAAAAATGTTGTAAGTTGTACTAAGGTAAGAGAAAAGAAAATTTAAATTTGTGAAGTTGTCATACAATTTAATACGTAATGAATTAGTTATTAAAGCTTTCCTGGCCTTTTTTCCATCATGACCTGTAAATTAATTTAAATAAAACCGCTGGGTGTCAGGGAAACGGTTTCCATTTAAGAGATAACAATAAGGAAAATAAAGTATGTTACAATAGATTAAAAACGTGAATAAAATGCTCAATTTTGTATAAAAAAGATAATTAAAAAAGAAGGAACTACAATTCTCATCTATGTAATGGATTAAAAAAATTCAAAAATAAAATTCAAATAATTTAATTTTAAAACTTCTTTACAATTAGAATTTTACTAATATACTTAAGTGTTGAAAAAGTTGACTTCAAAATTTAATTAGAACTTTGTTAAAAATAAACTTATTTTAATCCATTTGGAAATCTATTTCTGTCATTTTTTCCAATTACTTCATTTTACTTTCCAGGTAAGCAATATTTATTTTCTATATGATGCAGATGGTGGTTGTAGAGTAGAATAGGTGCAGTGAGAACTTCCATAAAAACTAAAGGTATTTAATACAAAGTAGCAAAATGAAAAGGTGATACATTATTAGGCTATTTCTGCCTTCCACAACATACTATTTAGCTTCTCACCGGCCACCGAGCTTTTCGTTTACACGCAACATCCTTTTTGAGATCGTGCACAAGCAGCCCCCCTTTGACAGAATGACGGCACATTGGCAGAGGAATTATGCAACATTATAAATTGGGAATATGCATTTTTAAATGACTAACGTTTTATATGCCTCAACAATTTAATGATCCAATACTAAAATCAGCCCGTATTTAAGGAAAAATATTTCTTTGATATCTCAGATATAATTGAGTCTCTATAAAATTCTGTAAGAAGCAAAAAGGCAATTCCAATTTTTTCAAAAGTTACTTTTGTTTTTCATGAAATATATTCTGATTAGACTTTATTACTAAAACGGTTATATGTAATATGATTAGAAAGTCATAATTATCGTTCTTAATTACATTTCTGAAATCAATTTGTAGCATTATTATATGTTATAAATATTACTTTTTGTATATATTTCAATTTTTGTTTTCCCTCTTGTATTAAAAAAAAAGTGTCTGTGCTTCCGCCTTTAATATTTTATATGTGTCAAATGTCATTCGACGTTTAGCATTGAATCCTATTTTTTGTTTTCCTATGTTAGAAATATAAAAATGATCTTAAATTTTTCTTGATTCCGATTACCTATTTTTTTCTTCTTAAAAATTTTATAAAATGTATTTCTCCATAATATAACAGTAAATTATTGTCGTGAGCAAGACAAAAATGAGTATTAACATTGGAAAGTGGAATTTCTAAAGTTATTTTGTTACATATAATAAATTGTGTTGTTTAAAATGCTTACAGATTTGGTCGTACATATGATGACGTATTTAGAAAGGATTAAAACTTAATTTTGTGATAAGTTTGAAGAAGTTAATTAAATGCCTAATCGAAAATTTTTGTTACTTAAATGGTCTTTTAATATACGTGTACATTCTTTTAATTTATTCAATTTCAGTGATTGAAAGTTTTGATAATTGCGGAATATGAATTTTTATGTAATATAATAGACTAAGTTTTGAATATAAATGTTATAGAGGCTCCATGAAATGATCAAGACATTAAATTAAGAATGAAATATTTGTAGACTTATTCAAAGGAAAATTGAAGTTTTTAGAAAATACTTCTTTTTTCAAATGTTAATTGGATTATACTAGTATTTTTCTTATAACTTGATAATGTATTTGGTTGATATGTATATATTTATAAAGAAGGAAATCCTAGAAAATATGACTATACAAATTATACAGCAAAAATCAACATTAAAAGCTTGTATAAAAGTACAAAAAATTAAAACAAAATGGGGAAAAAACCCATCATTGTGTTATTCAATAAGAGCATATTTTATAATTCATTATTGAATAACCTAAGGATTTGTAATATTTTTAAGCAGTTACTCCAATTAAAGCAATGTTCTCAGTTTTATGATCTCTAAAAGTGCACAAATTAAATAGAAAACAATGAAAAAAAGTAAATACGTTTTAATGATACAAATGCATCTTTATCGATATCAATGGAATTCATTATATGATTTTAAAAATGCACTAATAGGTATGAAAGTTATTAAAACTGTTTTATCGTTTTCTTAATTTATTTTTCGTAATGAAATTGTAAAATTTCTGTTTGTTTTATTTTTACTCAAATTTTCTTTTATATATATAAAAAACTATAAGAAAAATTAAAATCAGTAGCATTTTATATTTATTCAAATAATATTATTCAAGGAAAATAAGAAGTAATTACAACCAAATTATTAAAAAAAAAAAAAAAAAAAAACTACATAAAAACTCATCTTTTGATCTATTTCGAACAGTCTTAAAATTGGAAAATTTTTCCATTTTTCTTAATAAATATATTGTCCATATCATCTTTCAGATATTAATTTATTTCATTGAAATGAATAAATTCTTATAGTTACTATGAAATTTAGATTTAATTAAGGTTTTAATAAAATCTTTTAAAACTTGTCTAAGAAATAGTAAATGAAGACATATCTATAATAATAATTTTTAGGACTTTATTTTCACACACAATGACAACTATAAAAATCTGACCATGAATCTTCTACGGCAACGTTTTCGTTTTCATAGCATTCATTTTGTAATGATGTTAATTACGTAATTAGGAGCAAAAATTACATTTAATTAAACGTGAAATATATTTTCTTTCAATGAAACAATAAAAACCTAATAGAAAATAGATTTAAGTATTTAGAAAACATACTTGTGAGATTAGAATAATATTTATGAGCTAATTTTTTTTATTTTTCCTGCGTAAGCTTATTTAATTGCATTCAATCTCTGTATATATTTCTCTTATATGATAATGATCCATAATTTGCATTTTTAGTAATTAAGGCTTAGGAGTCGTTAAGGCTACAATTTATTTGCTACGAAATTCATATGTTTTAAAAAACACTACAAAATGAAAAAATAAAAGCAAACAAGCAAACTGAAGTAAAGCGTAAGTCCAAATTAGTAATAGATTCTCTTAAGACCTCAATGTATACCATAATGGTTGCTTTTTGGAATCATTAAAGAGTTTAAGCTCTTAGATTCAAATTTTTCTATACAATCTCAATTATCTACACACGTTAAAGCCACGCTTAGAAAACAAAACGAAAACTAATAATTATGAAGTCCAAAGTTAAGAAATCAATAGCATTTAATATGAACAGTATAGTTTAGCTTTTCAATACAGAATCTCAAACTGAAATATTTTTGAGTTTTACTCCTTTGAACTTTTTGTTAGGAAAGGCACAATTTTAATTAAAAGGAATGGTTTTATTTATTATTTCAATAATTTTTGCTTATGTATTTAGGTTTCATTCTTAAATTTCAGCTGTTTAAATTTCATAAGATAATATACTAATACCAAATGAAAACACACAGTTTCATTCAAGTTTAATGAAATAAATACTGCTTTAATTTCAATATTTACATCTCTTTGTACTTACATAAACCATTTCGTCCATTCAAAGTTTATGTGTACTAATGAAACATCAATGCCCTTAAAAGAGTTTAGTAATGAATATTGTTAACACAACGTATTAGAACATTGAAAATATTTTGGAAAGCGAAAAAGTTAGAATAAATCGAATATGAAATCAAAGAGGAAATATCAAATCAATTTCAGAAGCTTGATGAGCAAAAGCGAATAGAACACGATAGGTAATTATTTAATTACTAAATTTTCTAACTTTTCCAATATAGTCTGAATTAAGGTTTAATCTTCAAGTTAATTTTCCTACCTTAATAAGAATATCTCAAGTTACATATGCTCAATTAATTTATTTTCATCCAACAAAAAATAGCTTAAGGATAACAAGATATTGCAGATGAAATTCCTTATGTATCATATATACAAGGTGTGGCAATTAAATGACTGAACTGAGTTTTCAGCCCAATTTATTGAAAATTTATATTAAATAGCTGATGATACCCAACAACATACTCCCTTTTCCTACATCTATACCGCTATATACATATTTTCCATTGAATAAAGCGGTGTTACAGCTCATAAAGGGTAATCCTTTTCAAAAAGTCTTCCGTTTTTTGTCTTGACCCCTTCTATAGATGAAAAGGCGTTCCTTTTAATTCTTTTTTTCACTTTAAGGAATAGGCAGAAGTAGTGTAGAAAGAGATCAGTCAAGATCGAGCACAGGGTGCATTTGTGCGCTAAGAAGTGTTTCACTGAGAACACTCTGTGAGCTGGAGGGTAGTGGGCAACGCTTTGTGTACTTATGAGGGTTTTTAATACAATTTCAGTGCATATATTCCTCTTTTTCAAATCCGCATGTAAAATTTTTCTAATTGTTTCTATCTTGTCGACCAGAACGTTCATCAGATTTAACCATCTCCTTACCTTCGAAAAATCGTTTGTGATGTTCAAAAACAAGAGTGCGCGACATACAACTATCGTCTAACACCTCATTTAACAAATCAAAACATTCAGCTGGATATTTTTAGAAATTTTAGGTTTATACCTTGCTTGATTTCTTAAGTTTGTCATAATTACAGTACTCCAACACAAGAACATCCTACTCAACTAAGGATTAAAATCAAACTAAATTATCCTAAAGCCGGAATAAGACGCGATCTACACGGAAGCTTCAGGCTCATCTACATAGCACTCCACTACCTACTAATAATCATAAAGGCTATAGCATGCCCAATTCTGTTATTTAATTCCTATATCTTGTATTGAAATCAACATCATTCATATTTTGAAACTGGCTAAGAAACTTTAACCCTTTAATTTGTCTTTTATTACAACATTATCAAGTAAAAGTGTTAAACTTTGAAAGACTGGTGCCTTTGATCTTAAATTCATGCAATCACAATATGATATATAAACGAGTAAATTATCACAAGACATTTGGGCACTATGGTCAAAAGTCTTAGAACGCTTAGAAATTTTGATTCCAATTTTTAGAGAAAAACTTGACAGTATATTTAAATATTTATTTTGTACTTGTAAGAAACATACCTGCTCTCACACTTATCAGCAAGGTTTGAATGATTTGCCCATTTAGAGGACTGTTGACAAGTTGACAAAGAGAAAAAAAATTTGATCATTCGGTATCATGAAAATTTTGGAGAGGATTTATCATTTATCATACATATGTATCATGTTATCACATTTGATAAAATTTCAAATATCTATTTTCATTGTTTGCATGCATTTTTGTAATTTGTAGCATTCTATCTAAGAAACACAATTCTGAGAAAAAACTTTCCTTAAGAGAAAATAGCATGCATGAAAAACTACTCATATTGAACAAATTTCAATGGATTAATTTAAAGAATTGAATTGATAAAAATATGCAGAACTTCCACACCATAAGAAAAATGAATTGGATTAAAACTTTCTTCATTATATTTTAGAAGTAAATATCCACAACAAAAACTTAGGAACAATTTTTCCTTAGTGTAGAAGTCTTTGTGAACGAAAGATGGTATAAAAAGTGTATATTTGTTTTAAAAGTTTACCAAGATTAAGATACAAATTTATTAAAAAAGCAAACAGAGTTAAATTATGAGTAACTATAGTAGTAAAAAGAAGTACAGAGGATAGTGGAAGTACTTTAAAGAAAATGATATTATACTCTTGAATTATATAGAAAAAATATGAGTGTAAAATCTTTCGCCTGAAAGAATATACTTTGTAAACGTTTAATGGGAAGAATTCTACTAAAATTATTTTACTAAGAAAAATAAAGCTCACGGTGCTATTTTCCTTTAATGGGAAACATTAAATTATTTTATTATGATTTAGAATTACTAATGGGCAAACATATGTTTTCGTTCTAGGGTCTTATGCACTTCATTTGAAACTCTTAAGCTTAGAATTTATTGCTTAGAGTTAACCAATAACATTTTGACGAATTATTTACTGCAATTTTCTTGGTCCTAATTGTCTCTATAAATTTCTGTACACAACTAAAAATCTCGAAGAAATTTTTTAATCAGTGACATTAAAAAGTTAGCATTAACATTTATTTTGTGATTCGTATGAATTAGAATCACGATGTAACTATTCCATCATTGGATTGTTAATATATCTTAAAAAATTTAATTTAAAGGAATCTTTGATCATTTGAACAAAATTCATTAAATGGGTTTCGCTTAAAAGCGATAAAAGATGTAGTCAGTTTTTTTTTTTTTAAAAACAATTCCTTTATTCAATCCATAAATGAAAGAAAAATAGTTCTTCATTAAAAAAATATAGATAAATATTTCCAGGCTCAGAATTCAAAATTAAAATTACTAGTAATACTTTTTAATCACGGCACATCTATTTTAAAAACAAATTTAATCTGCTTGGTGGGAATGTACAGTTTTATGTTTTTCCGTAAAAATTATGTGTGTCTTTTACAAGTTTTTTTAAATGTCTATTCATAAGTTTTTAAGGCTACCAATTTATGGAATATGATAATTAATAAAATTTCATAAACGCCGCAACATTTTAAATCATGTAATGAAATTATTGTTGTTCGACCTTGTACAGTCCAATATTCAGGATTTGTTCTAAGTTCTAAGCAATAGACATGATCTCTCTGTAACTCCTGGGAATTATCCATTTTCATATCCAAACTGAAATCATCTACAAGAATTGTTCTATATCGTCACATCAACAAAATCAAAGGAGGGAAAAGGAAAATGAAACCTTTTTACTCCATTTGAGACTTATCTTAGAATTTATTAGAAATATTTAACACTTTTATTAAGAAAAATAGAGTTAAAGTTTAAAAAAAAGTGATCCAGATAATTGCTGATATCCTTGCCAAAACTATACCCATACACTTTATGGATAATAAAAAGACGCATAAAGATTTTTAATAACTTCTTTTTCATTACTCGATTCAACCAATTAGGCATTTTTTGTATGTAATCCTTTTCGAGTATCATTTAGGAGATTGTCCTGATAATATGGAAAGCTGAATCTCTTCTGATTGTTTTACTTCACAGCAAAGTGCCAAAGTAACTAGTATCATAATATTCTGTATCTCATAAGAGCTTGATTATATTCAATTGATTTACTCCTATTTCTAAGATGCCTGCCAACAGAATAACTTTTTATGAAAGATATTTTTGCTCGAGTAGATACGCGTAATTCTTTTTTGTTCTTGAAGAAAAAAATAAGTAAAGAGAGAGAGAGAGAGAGAGAGAGAGTGAGAGCTGTCTTATAAAAATAATAGCCTTATTTTTATGTTGATGCTATAAAATTAGTATACGTATCGATAGTAATTTCTTTCATGATTTATGAAACATTTTGAGAATAAATCGATATATATATATTATTAGGGCAAGGAAAATGTCAGTTTAATTTTTAAAAGAAATTATCATAATTAAAATGAAATCAACTTGAAAATACTTATAAGTTTAGCTTAAATTTTAGGGTATAAGTTCTGTTTCAAATATTCATAACATATAAGGAAAGAACCAAATATTAGAATAATGGACAAATAATTGATAATAAAATTTTTGGAGTCGATATGAAATTGTAAACATTTTGCTTAGAGAATTAAATTATTTTCTTCTGAATGGGGCTGGAGTTTTAATCAACAACGACTATGAAAGAATAATTAAGGAAATAAACTTTCTTTACATAAAAAAAAAATCTGAATATTTTATGACTGCATCCCTTACAAAAAATATAATTCTTTTTCCATAAATCATTGAATATTTTTTGAGGTCTTTCGTCAGTAAATTATTTGATTTCATCGGAAAGCTGCTTATTTCTTCATTAGAAGACATCTACATGATCTCGGAACTTTCGTATCAAAAATATTTGAAACTATTTGCCATTACTCCTTAAATTTTTAATTTAATTTCGGCAAACACTCAGAGAGATTTCAGTCCATCTTTTTGTGAAAGAATTTCTGTTTTATTCATAACTGAACACACAAATAATAAACCACAGAACATAAACACAAAGAACACATTTAAATTTAACAGCGTACAGATTACTTGATCTCTACCACACGGCAAGTGTCCTTCCAAGTGCAAAATACAAGACCTTCTAACAGACGTTGACGTTGAAATTCAATGGGCGCCCGGAGCGCTCCACTTGCCCAAATCTGGCATTTAAATGATACATTGGGAGGATGGATTTTTCATGTTGAAGATGTGCTTCCTAGCTTGAAGTGTCCACAGTATCTTGATATTCTATTGGAGGGTCTTTGAAAAATAGTAGAATGAAGTTGGAAAAAGTATGGCGCCATCTATTGGAAATGGGAGGAACTTCTAACAGAGAAAGGCGCGAGATTTTAAATAGCAGGAACATGGTACATAGAGCGACATCTACCGCGGGTTTGGATAACTAACATATGCTAAAATATTGACCAATATGCTACAAAATCTTTTTTTTTTATACATTCTACTTTTCTTTATTATTTTATTTAATGATGATGAGAAATTTTTTTCATTGCTATTGAAATTTTTTTTTTCTGTTATGATTTTCAAATACGTTTTTCTTCATTATTTAATGTACTTCTACATCCTTTTATGTTTATTCCAAAACAGTCTTTTTTCATTTGAAACAATAAGCGTTTTTTTTTTTTTACTTGTAGTAAAATGCTTTTAATGATTTGTTCTTGTTTAATTACTTTTTCTAATGCTTGAGATAAAATCGTTTTGTGTCAAAAAGTATTTGGAACTTATAAAATTATATTTTACAGAAAATACTTAATCTATTGTTAAGTCTCCTTCTTTTAAGTAATCTACAAGAAACATTTTTTTGCTACTCTCTTTTTGAATATCGAATGATTATAATCATTGATTTATTATGTGATTTATAATTAGTTCTGTTTTTATGATTCAATTTTTATTGCACTAATAAACTTATTTGAATAAACTCACTAAGTTTGAGTTAGTATTTGGCGCTGGACGTTTCTTCCGAGGCATCGGGGGATGTTATTCTACCCCATGCAGGGGGAAAGTAGTTTTTGACCTTGGATGCCGCTGCTGTTTCGAACCCTGGACCAGTGGGTCCAAAGAAAAATTGATCTGTCGCTTTTTGTCATGTTCTGACCAACTGGGCTGAAAAGACATCTTATCTGGCTAGTTAAGTAAGGCGTTTTAACTTCTGGCGCCTTTGTAGAAGAGAGTCGCTGCATACTCCCCCTCCTGTATCATCAAGATGATACGAAAATAATCATTGGTATTTTTTGTTTTGAAGATTGCTTTGAATTCTTTTCAGCCATTACTGCAATTGATATACATCCCTTCCTTGTTGAATTGAGTTTTGTGTGGCACAGTTTCCATTTGAATCATCGGCTGTCTTGTGTTGATAGGTGGGTCTCGTCGACAAGTGCGTCAGAGACGGAATATCTCTAGTCGTGATTTTGTGCGTGGTTGTTTTAGGTATACAGAGGCAAGTGTTTCGCGTCGGGGATATGCAACCAGTAGTTATAGGGTGTGCTGCCATCTAGTGCTCAAGTCCTGAGTCACTACTTTGGTGCTGAACTTTCCTCCGAGGCATCGGGGATGTTATTCTACCCCGTGCCTCGTGGAGGGGGAGAGAGTAGTTGTTGACCTTGGATGCCCTGTTGTTTCGAACCCTGGACCAGTGGGTCCGAAGAAAAGTTGACCAGTCGCTTTTTGTCATGCCTTAACCAAGTAGACTGAAAAGATGTCTTATTTTGCCAGCTAAGTAAGACTTTTTAACTTCTGATGCTGTTGCAGAAGAGAGTCGCTGCAAGTATTTCTTGCAAACCAAAAAAATCAAAGAAATATTTAGTTTTCATACAATTTCAAAAAATCAGACTATCAAGAAATAACTACACCTATAAAAGAGTTTTACATTTCCATCTCTTTAAAGAGACCAACATTTTATGTTTATTGAAATAAAATTCAGCATTAATAAAATGAAATTGAGAATCGATCGTGAATATACTAAAAAAAGTTGTTTTATCATTTTTTCTATTTCCAGAGTACTACGTCATCAAAAATATCAGTGAAAATGCAAATACCATGAAAAATGAGCAATAACTTGTTCCGTATGAAAAGACTCGAACTATATTCATACATTTCTATCTACATAGTAATAACTTTTTAAGATCATGAAAGTATTCAAAAAGAAAATTGCTCCCATATTTCTCTTCAAGTAGTCTCATTAAATCTTAACGAACAATTTTTCCATACCATCTTCCTGAAGAGCTACGCCGATTATTGAGTTTTATTTATAAAAATCAAGGAAGGAGAGAAAACCAAGTTATTTCGACTTTTCATTGCTCCAATTTAAAAGAATTATTGACTACCCTACATAGAATTCCTAAGAAATAATAATAATAAAAAAAAAGAACAAATGACATAGTTGATTCTTGCGAATTCTTAAGAAGAAAAAAAAAATAAAGTTTGAAGAAAATGAGCACTCATTTGTCATATTATTCCCGAAAGCATGTCTATCGATAAGGGGCAAAGAAAATGAATTGTTATTTTCGTTACTGAAAACGACTCTTTGCGTTATTTTTGCTCCTGATTTACGAGTTAGCTTCCAGAAGAAGATCGGGTCTACAATTACGATTGCAGAAGATGGTTTATTCCTCCAGCTCTTGGACAAAACTATTCAACAAGACGTATTGTGCTCTTTTTTTCACCAGAGAAAATGAAAGGCAGCGTCATGGGTCGAGTTTTGTTGATAAAGGAAATATGTGTGTCATTCTCTTTTTCTCCCATTTCAAATCATGTCTCAAAATTAATTTCACTTTTCATTGTTTATTTTCAAGTTGAAAACATTGTTTAAGTGCAGTATGGGAATTCGAATATTAATTTTTCCTGAATTTTTTTAAAAAAGTGAGTTAAAAAACTGTCAATTTTAAAATTTCAGTGTACAGCAATATTTATGAGGAGTTACAACCTCCATATCATCTCCCCGTAGTTTACGCCACTGTTCAGGGTATACTTAACATCTTTTTGAAAGGAAATTCAAAGTGAATCTCATACTTAATTAAAAAAATGTTGGGGTTTAAAAAAACCAGGAAATTGTAATTTTGAAATTTATTGAAATCATTTGTCCCCGACTGGGATTCTTCTAGGTTTTCATACATATTTTATATTTTTTGAATAATATTAAATAGTGACGATTAATTACAAATTGACTTTAATGCCTGTTGCCTGATGATTGTTTATCAACGTCTGGTTTAGAACGAACAATTTGGAAGTTAGCTTCGCCCCTTGTAATTTTGAGCTTCTATCAAGCAAGAGAACGACATCTAAGCTGGTACCTACTTTTCAAACTTCAACACCATATCAAAGGAAGGTTTTAATGCCCCGGCAGATTTAACGTGCATACATGGAATACCACTAGTGTATCGGTAATGATATATGGCTTCAGAAATATGAAAAGTTCAAACATATATGTTTATGGAAAGTTCAATTTAGTGTAACTGAGACTTCTTCGACAAGGAAATTTGAGCTTAATTTATGCCAAGTTTAAATACATCTCATTTTTTAAGACTACAAACAATGGAAATCTTATTTTATGATAGAGGTATTTGTGTACTTTTGTATCTATTTATATAAAGAAAATTCCATTATGATAAATAAATAATTCTGCATGAGCAATTGATAATCGATAGCTGTTATCTAAATTTACATGTCGCGGCTTTTATATGCATCTTGCATGATTTCTATTACATTAAAATTTTTAGAATACTTACAAACATTACCTTGCACATACTGAAAACAATTAAAATTTTTGAATTTATACAATTTTAAGTTTTATGACTCGAATTCAGAAGTGCAGCGCCTAAAATTTTTGAGTGTGTATTAAAATACAATAAAACGCCTATATGCTGTATGGAAAATAACTTTATTTTATAATGTGGAGAAAATCAGCTCTATGGATAAAGAAGATTTAGAGGAAAGTGTTACAGTGTAACGCACCGGCTTCGGTACTAAGATTCTGATCCATTAAGATTCAATAATTAACCAATCAAGGAACAGACAATTCAAGAAAAGTCAACTATATATATATATATATATATATATATATATATATATATATATATATTATCAGAATGATCTCCCTATGGTATTAGCTAATAACCCTCTACTTTTAATAGCGGAGTAAATAAATACAAAATTTGAAGCATTTTAAGGTTACCTTAAATTATAGATTTTTCATTTAAAAATTTCGAAAAAAAATTTAAGTGTTATTAATGATATTTTCTGTTTACATTCCTATTTTATTTTCCTGTTAGATAAAACAAAAGAAGTAGTAAGAATTGTAAAAACTGCAGCACATTTGAATGTTTAATTAAATACTTAAAAATAATATTATAAGTCTTTTATCCTTTGATAAAATGTTATTTGTTTATTATATATAATTAAAGTTCAGTTAATGAATGTTTTTTTTAAAAATGAAGAAAAAAGATACAAACTATCGATAAAAGTAAAATAAATTGCTCAATGCAAAGAAAGTTGCAAAAATGTTGTAACTGTTCAACAGTTACACTTTCCTGTAACAGAATAAGATTCCAGTGTTGATTTTTTTTTCTTTGACTGAAGTAATGTATTTCTTACTAATTTAGCTCATTTACTGAAAATATTGCTCATTGCTTCTAACTATTAGTTTTTGGATTACTGTTTTTAATTAATGGATTTTGGAAATATTATTTTTAATTATTTTATTTTGGATTATTGATTTTAATTATTTTATTTTGGATTATTGGTTTTAATTATTTTATTTTGGATTATTGTTCCTATGTTTTGATTTTGGGATATTATTCCTAGTTATTTAATTCGGAATATTGTTTCTAATAATTTATTTTTTGATTATTATTTATAATTATTAATTTAATAAAATTTTGTTTTTAATTGTTTATATGTTGTTCCTAATTATTTGGGTGTGGCAGCCTAGCGGTCATGATCGCGAACTCACGGTTGGCATTGTTTCCGTTGAATCGTTGGTTCGAGTTCTAATGCCACGAAAGACCCATCGCATATCGGGATTGAAGCACTTTAAATCTGTCACGACTCCATGTCCTCCTGTGTGCGTGATGGGGAAGTTTGGAGAGGAAGGTACCACCTTGACAGATGTTTAAAAATTATGAGGTCCGTTACCAATAGCTCCAGATTAAATTAGCCCAAAATTGAAAACTGTATTTTTATATTTTCTGTGGGCCAATCTATTGCTCATGATTTTTGGTCTGTTGTTTTGGCTCTTTATGTATTTACTGGTATCGTATGTTTTATTTATATATTTTTCTTGTAAGCGATTTAACTCTTCAAGAATGTCGTGCTCTGTATGTATATAGCATAAATAATGTATATGGTATGTTGTATCTAGTGTAAACCATGTTTATTTGTATGTACATGTTCGTTTTGTATGTAAATATCCTCACTGAAATAGTGTTTTAAAAAAATTTCGTTCACTCTCTCTCTGTGGGTGAGTATGTGTCTGTTTAAGTGTTACAACTTTTTAGACCAGTTTTTCCCTTCTATTTTACAAAGATCTGTAAAAAGATATTTATTATTATTTTTTAATATTCGATATTGTATTGTTGTGCATCTACTTACTATTGTTTATCCTGTCCCCTAATATTGTACCTAATGAAATTAAACCCTGTAAATTTAATTTTGTTAAATCATATTTTGTGACACTTCTAATACTACTGCGGTGGTGGCTCATTACAGGAAGACCGATTTAATTATTCTAAGCCCCTTTAAGTGGGCTTGGTCTTCTTGGGTGATTGCCAATAGCCCTCACATCGCTTTTAAGTTCAACTTAAATGAACAGTAAATAAATCAGCTTAATTATTTATTATTTTCTTTTTGAAATACAGCATTTAAAATTATTTTCTTAATCGATCATAAGAAATATTCCAAATATACTGAAAACAACATCCGAAAATAATTAAACAAGTTATCCAAAAACACACATTATGATTTAATACATTACGATGCAATGTTAAATTATCACTAAACATTAGTAATAATTTAATTTACTTCTGTGAGAACTATAATAATAGATTATAATAATAATATTATGGCCCAAACTAAAAAAGAACAAATTTATCTTGATCAGTGCAAGACCTCCACTAACTGTCGTAAGTAGAAATAATCATAAGTCGTATGTATACATTTTTTAACACCATTTTTATTCAAAATGTTCATAAGAATTATATATAAAACAACAAAACTTATAAATATATATATATTATTAAATACATAACGTGTAATTTGTTGTACTTACCGTAATCAAAAAGGAAACTTGTAATTATGTAATGTAAAAATGATTTACTTATTCACTATTTTTATTTATTTATTTTTTGAGGTCGTAAGTCGCGTAGGTCGTTAGACGAGGGAAAGGTGTAAATTTTGCATTTATTAAATTCTGAGTTCTACTTTTTTTGAAGCAGAAGTAACAGAATGTATAAAGCAAGGCAGTCAAGCTCAACAGCGTTGCAATATAGCGAGAGCAATTTATTTTGAAGTTTACCACCCTTTCTTCTGCTCCACATCCTGCTCCTAACCCCTCACAAATTATATTACCTTCCTTTAAAAACAACGTTTGGAGTTGAAAATTAAATGGATTTTGGCTCTTCGTAAGAGATACTCACAAAATTCCTTTATTGAATGGGATTGTCCATGTTTTACTTCCCTTCATAAAAACAGCACATTACCCTTCTGGTGCTGGCCACAAATTTTCACACCCAGATCCGTTTACGAGCCATTTCGCGACATGGCCTGATGAGATAGAAGGGGAGGGGGAGGGGGAAAAGCTAAGAGAAAGTAAGTTTTCTTTTCTTTTTCCCCCCCTGATAGAAGCGTCTAATCCTCTAACTTTACTCGGTGGAATGGACGATAGCAGTTTGGCAGTGCTAAGTTACCATAGATGCACGCACACTTCAAATGGTGTAAATATTTAATTTTGGCACGAAATATTACGCCATAGCGTGCAAGTAGTTCTGAAAGGTACGACTTTTCGTAGAGATGATATTTGCGGAATGGCGTAAATCATAATTCGTAAGTAGTACCTTAAGGTTTTTTATGTTGTTGGTAATTTGGCACCCTTCTACCTCGTTGGTTGGCGGGGTTTCGCCATGCAATTCAGTTGTCAAGTAAACCTCGTACAATACCGTTATGGATTTTCTCTCTCTCTCTCGATTTGTCTTCTATATTGTTTAAAGTATTGATGATTAATTTAGTTTTTATTTGAAATTCACATAATTGCTTATAGTTAAATAACTTTTGTTTATAATTAAATTTAATAATTTGTATGTCATTTGCATTGCTTAACAATAAGAATTTCAGTTCCGCTCGTTTTTCATAAACAGATTACGTTCCTTTAGGAATGATCTATACATGTATTGAAGAATTTTCGTTATGTTATGTACTTATATTTCATTAATGTTATTCTCTTATGTTTTGTTGCAACAAAATAATTTTGAAAAGTCAACCATTATTATTCGGAATTTTAGTTTAAAAAATGCATTATCCATATTGACAATAACGTAATTTTTTTAAAAAAATGTTTAAAATATTAATTTAATGTATTGCGTGAATATTTTTCTTTTCTTTTTTTGTTAATAATATGTCCAAAACCAAAGGGATAAAAACTCTTAAAAATATTTCAAAGTTTGCTTATACATACACAATTGATTAAATGAAGAAAATCAGAGAAATACAATGCTATGAAGAAAAAAATCAAGTAATAAAAATGTTGATAAATATGAATTACAATTATCCTTATTAGCAAAATGACACTTAAGCTACAAATATTTAAAAACATTTTTTTGCACTAGTACAAAAATATAATTATGAAAAGTTTTTTGAATTTTATCACGGATCGAATTATGAAAAATTGTACAACAATGTTTGGAGAAAATTAATTGAAAAAAAAAGCAAGATACCTGATTTTACATTATATAGTTATTATAAATATTATAATTTATATGACAGATTATAATAATGAAGCAACTGAGTTGAAAATTACAAACAAACAAAAGCTATTTTAAGCTTATGACATTTATTTTACTCATTCAGTCAAAAAATTGTTCAAGTACACACTTTCCATAGATATCAATTTTTTTGTTCTTGCTGAGTACTTGGATATTTTTGGCCATTTTATGTTATTTTTCTCAATAATTTTCAAATAATTTTTTCTTTCAATATTTTATCAAATTTTCTGTCTTGAAATTCTAATAATTATTTCTTTTTAGTTAAATAATTTTCTTTCATCAATTTTTGTACTATATCAAGAAAACTTCCTACAGATTTACGAGTAACCCAGTTTCTTTCTTTACTCTCTATTTTTTTAAACTAGTAATTGTTCAAAGATCACAACTTAAGATAATGTTATATCTTTTATTTTAATTTCTTGTTATCTTTTGATTTCTATTTACTCACAAGAAAGCTCGGCATTTCCCCCAGTTTTGGCACTAAATGTTCACCTTCCAAAGGAATAAAAGTTTGAATTGATTAATTACTTGGCGACACAAAATGCAATTACTTTGTTGCTCTGTGACGGCACCCAGTTATCCGTTTCATCTGTCCTTTTTAAGTTACTCTAATCACACAAGATTTAAAATTCAGCACAGACAAAGTAATTAAAATAGTTAACTATTTACAAATAATAATTTTTATTGATCCTCTAATAAAGAAATTGCTCTCAAAAAGTTTAATGTCTCTATCTGTGTATACTAACAATTTCTATTATCTATCTAAGAATACCTTTACCAAAACACCGATGGTAGTACCCCCTTCAATTGCCCCGACAGCACTGTATCCTAATGTCACTAAAGCAACTATATACTTCTGACATATACGCGCACATCACACTAAGACTCTGATAGTAATCTTACCTTATTCTCATCTTCTATCTCTTTCTGCCCCTTTTCTCTCTTTCTCACTTCACTTTAATTTATATATGAACTTAACTTTGCATTGGAAGTTGAGTTGCTTGAATAAGTAGAGCCAGGAGAAACAAGTCCATGAGGACAGTTGAAAGGAAGTAAGTTTCCTATCGTTACAAGTCTTGTCATGTTGTGAGAGCATCTCCTAATTTTTAGATGCATTTTCGCCTGGCTTAAAACCTATGCTGTTTATTTTTGTCTACACATCTTTTATTCACTTCTCGAACCTCTAACTTTCTCAAATTACATTTATATTTTAAAATGAAGTATTTGCTTGTGCCTCTTGTTGTAATGCCTGAATATTCATTACATCCGTAAACAGTAAAATGACTCCCCCTTTCAAAAAACAATTTCTATAAATACGTATGATATTAATTGTTTGGTTTTAAATCAATATCTCTCAAGTTATCCGAGGATTACTGGCAACTAGCTCACAACTCTAAGTCACAGTCGATTAACGAGGACAATATCCAAGATGGCATTTAACTTACGCATTTCGTCACATCATATGGGAACATCGAGATTCAGTTCAACTTAACGAGTAGAAACCTTCACAGGATTTGTCTACAACGGATAAACTTGAGCACCGCAGACCACAAATTTTGTGACTGGAACTGTTCGATTAATGAGGTTATGTATGGAAAGTGTGCATTGTGTATTGACAGGAATATTTGAAAGCAACAAACTATTAAATATGGCAATCAAAACAAATATTTTCATACTAACTTTTTCGATTTTGCCAAGTTATTTTATGAATATGACACATGCTTGAAATTTTGTTGCTGTATTCTTACAATCTCTAACGTAAATCTGAATCCGTGCACACACTATAAGTACATAAAAATAAAGCAGTTATCAGTATTATTAAAAATAGGACAGTCTTAATATATTTTCACAAATTTCATCGCTTCAAAATAGCGTTGATATCAAAGTTAATAGCTCGAAGAAAGCCAAAGTATGTTATTAATGGATTAAATAGTTAACATAAGGAATTAATGTCAAAAATGATTTTCTTTTTAGGGAAATCAATTTTTACAGAATTAGGTACAAAATTTTCTAAATAACCTATTATCCAAAAAAAGTTAAATTCGATCTCATAAGATTTTATAAGAAATCAGTTAGAGACCGATGCACTGGATAATTTTATGCAAACAAATCTTAAAAATTGCCTCTTTTTTTATAACTACTCACGAAAAGTGGATCAATAATTAATGTTCATAATCTAGTATACGGCCCCTTAAGTTCTAGTTATAATCTAGTTAAGGCCTTCTGCGATCGTAATATTAAAACTGAAAAATTTCTGAGCTATTGGAGGGTATTACAAAGAAGTGGCGAGGTGAAGTTTTTTTTTTTATTATCATCAAATATTTGAGGTAGTCATTTAATATTATACCTGATTTTAAGCCACTTTAATTCGATGAAGCAGAATTTTACGAAATTTGAAATGTAAGACTTTTTTCATGGAGAGAAATTAATTACTTGAAAAACATCGTCATCAATAACGGAAAGCATTTCTTAGAAGTTAAATAATTATATTAACTAAATAAATTAATCAATACTTAGCATCACCCGTTGTACCTTTGTAGCATCATCTTATGATCATTTTTTAGCTTTTGACCCAATAACACTTCTATCAATTTTGACCGATTGTGGTGAAAATTGCGAAAATTATTAAGGCTATTCTATTTTTTCCCTGACTGTATATTACACCCAATCACGTCAAGTTATATCAGTCAATTTTGTAGCTTGTAACTCTGATGTTTCGCGCGAAAGCTTGGTTTGCACATTCCCAAAGTTTTCACCTAGAGTTTGCATCTCCAACCGTTGCCTCAGCCATGGTCACATTCATCTCGAGTGTTTAATAAGGGGGTACCTTTCACGAATGTTTAAAATAAAGGAAACTTTCTCATCATGGGCAAAATCCCAGTCTGCGCTGCTCTCTGGGATGTCAGCCGCTGTCAAGCTCGGAACGTGAAATATTTATCCATGACATGCTGTGGTTTATCCACAGGCATCCTCTCCAAGTGCGAAGTAGGGACACCTTACTGAGATGTGTAAAGAGAGAGAGATTAGGAATGTAGGCGTGCAAGGTATGTGAAAGAACGTATGAAAGCAAGAGTAATTGTTCAGAGATGGTCATTCTAGCCCATAAGCTAATGCATCGAGTATGGAGGTGTATGTACATACCTGTCATTGAGGCTTAGTCTGTGTTTATTTGCTGGACACTATCTTATTCCAAACCCGTAGTGTATTATGAGCGGAGACGTAGCTGTTCTAATTATGTTATAAGTATATTACATCCAGATGCATGAAGGACACATAAACTTATTTTGAGCTTCATGTAATTAAGATTTAAAGTGCAAATGCAAATATGTATTTTTTCCTTTTATTTTCGTCGATTTGTAACGTTTTTATGTGTGTTTTTTATTTTGTAGTATTACATGATCCTTTTCTTTCAATTACAAAAGTAGGAATAATTTTTAAAGCCTTATCATTAAACATAGATATATATTAACGAAAGTATAAATAGAGCTTTACTAGATTCAACAACAGTTTAAACAGTCAAAAAATGTTGGATCTCTTTTTACAGAAAACATTAAGGACATGAAAATGTGATTATTAATAACAAAAGAGTGTGTGAAATAAACCACATATTAATTTCATTAAATACGTAAGAGTATTGTCATTTTTCAAATTTTTTTTTGCCTGATTTGATTTTTGATTTCGTATAAGTCAGAAATCAAATTTGAGTAAACATTATTATTAATGAAGTAATCTTTGGTGTCATTCTTTAATCTGGACACATGTTTCACGTAATTTATCTAGAAGATGTTTTTTTTTTTATTTTATTTTGCTTTAATTGAACTTACAGTTTTAAACTTTTTGAATTCCCGTTGCACTTTCTTATTTCATTTTTAATTATTCATTCTATTTTTTTCCCTATTCAAAAATAATAGAAAAAGGCTTATTTATGTGAAAAAAAGAGTACGAATTTAAATTTATGTACAACAATCAGGCGCAAAATTGTTTTTGAAAATGAAATTTCTCTGAGATATCCACCAAAATAATAATTATTATTATGTCATTAAGTTTTTGTACAATACAAAAATTAAAATTACGATGAATTCCAGGATCATTTGCTGTTGTACTGGATGTTATTTAAGGAAATTAAATAAAATACTGAAATAAAGATATAAATCATGTGTATTAAAACACTTTAAATAAATAGCATAATAAAATTAAACTGATATGATAATTTTTGTGATAATGATACAACTCTTACGAGTTAATAATGATCAATAAAAGTTTTCATAGATTAATACACATATACTCATACATGTTTTAGTATTAAAGTAATGTCAAATCTCTTAACACATATGTGAAATTTACGGAAAATAAGCTAAATTTCAATGGCCAATTTTATTATTTTACATTAAAAAATATGAAGCATATGGTAGTAATGACTTTTGTGGTAATAAATAATAACAATTTAAAATTATATGCATTTTATTGTTAGTTAGTAAACAAGATGATTACCCTTCTAATTGCAGAAAAATTATTAAACAACAATACACAATGGATAACAGAAAGAAGGAGTATTGTTTACATCAGCAAAGACTGATAGATAATGATCCATGTAATTGAACAATGTAAGAGAAAGCAATCTCTGATGAAGATAAGAGAATGTAATTTGCGAAAGTAGTTTTAGGGAACATAAGTGAGAGAGAAAGAAAAAAAATCATTATGGATTTTCAGAATAGGCTGTAAACACTTCATAAAGTAATCGGAACAAAATACTCTTATTAGTATAGATATAGCTCTTGTAAGTACGTATGATATAATTTGATGTACATTTAATTATAGGAAGCATCTTATCGTCTTTAATTGATGAAATTATTGTTTTAGTAGCTGCGTATTTAGGAATTGATTACATTTTTTCCCTATGGTTTTTAATTGCGCTTAGTATTTGTATTCTAACTTAGTTGATTTTCATTACCAAATTCTCGAATTTCCTGTGAAATTTATCAAATTTTAAACTCGTAAAGTTATCTGTCATTCAAATAGTTAAAATTTTCTTGCAATTATATGCCAAAGAAAGTTATATTAGTTATGTAAATTTAAATAAATATTTTTGTAATAATTTATCATGACTGAAAGTCAGAAGAAAAATATTTGAACATACGTAAAAAAAAAAGGGAAGATTATGTTTTTGATACATAACGCAAAATAGCATGAAATATGTTTGATAATTATTTCAATGAGTAATTTTTGAATTTAAATTTCAACTGCAAAACTAATTGCTGTTTAAAAGTCAGTCTCTTACAAATGTATTGGAATTAAAACTTTATAAAAGCATCTCCACTTCTCGGTTTTTCTAAATGTGTAGGGAAAAAAAATTCTACTTCTTTTGTTTTTGATATGGTAAGCATTAATTTTGGAATTACAATTGGTAATAAGTAATAACAATTAAAATATGTTTATGAAAAATGTCTTAATATGTTTTACAAAACTATAATATGTTTTACATTTTATTTACAATAATTAAATTCGTCTGAAGAAGATATCACGGATAACTCTGTATATTTGTGAAAAATAGAATAATCTATTTCTTAACAGGTTCTTTTTAACCATAAAGTCCTAAATAAAACAAATAATCACTGCGAAATACACAGGCATAGTAATTTTTAATATGAACAACTTCAACATACAAGGCGATCCCCACGTGTGTAGTGGAAGAAAAAGGTTACAGTTAACCCTCTCTTGGTGGGGAGTTGAGAAGTTACTCTCCTCACCAAGGGAGGGGAACACACATGGCCTGGTGGCTGCGGAGACCTGGGGTCAGAACACAACATCCTCCCCCCTTTTTGAGTCTACTCAGACTCAAAAACAGTAGTGATATTGAAAACGCTTAGTCTCTTGGGTCTCCGGATAGTACGTCCGTATCTCGACAAATTAGGCATATTAGGATGTGCATCTACGGGTATCATTGAACTCTCAGAGACATCAAAGTTAGCAGAAGGAATTTTAGGAGCATCAGCATCCAATGGAACAACATCCAACTCTGCCGTTTCAGCAGATTGAATTTCTAAAGGAAAAACTCTCTGGATAGGACGGATGATCTCGGTCTTGTTGCATCTCAGCTTTAGGGTGCGTACTTTTCCGTCCCTTCCAGGAATCAGCTTGACAACTTTACCTAAAGGCCAGTAAAATCTCTTCTTGTTTGGATTTTCGATGAGAACTATCTCACCAACTTTAAAAGCTCGAGACGTCTTATGAGCGTTTTGCACTAATAGCCCTAGATATTCTTTACGAAACCTTCCTCTTAGATCTTTCAAAAGTTTTGCTCGAAATTTGACCCTTCTCTGAAACTTCGCAAAATCACTAAGATCTAAATCTGTCACATCAATTGATGAATTTCCCATCAGGAACATGGCAGGTGTCAAAGGTACCAGGTCATCCGAATCCTCAGATACATAAGTCAGAGGACGACTGTTGACAATAGATTCGCAATCACATAGAATGGCGAGAAGCTCTTCGTACGTCAAGACTGCATTCCCTAAAGTGCATTTTAAGAGATCTTAAGCTTCTTATGAGCCTCTCCCACCAACTTCCCCACCATGCTGCAGTGGGAGGATTAAACTTCTATCTCATGTATTGAATCTCTGTTTCTCGTTGAGTTTTTATCCAGTCCAAGTTTTTGAACTCCCGGACAGCACCTTTGAAATTAGTTCCATCGTCAGTGTACATGACTGAAGGCCTGCCTCTTCTGGCTATGAAGCGTCGTAAACACAGCAAAAAATTGTTGGTTGTCAACGCTGTAACCAGTTCCAAATGCACTGCACGATACACTGCACACGTGTAGAGAACAATCCACACCTTTTCACCATTTTTTAGAAAGAGAGGTCCGGCAAGATCAATGCCTTTCACTTCAAACACATTAGTATCCCTTACTCTATCAGCCGGTAAAGATACAGATTCACTTTTAACTGGTTTTGCGTTGTATCTTTTACATTTTACACAATTTTTAATGACATTTCTAACTGTCCTCCTTGCCCTTAAAATCAGAAATTTTTCTCTAAGGATTGAGACTAGCATTTGTGTACCTGCATGACAGTTTTTCTCATGATAATATTCTATTAAACTTTGAGTTAAAGTACAATTATTTGGTAGTAGAATAAAAGACAAGAAATTAGATCATCCTTACGTTTCGTGATTCTAGTTTTAACCCGAATTAAGCCCTGATCGTCTATGAACGTGTTTATATGTGGGATATTGTTTATTTCGGGAAAATATTCCTTTTGTATTGATCATATTAATGTATTTTCGGCCTTTTCAATTTCGGACGTTGAAAGCTCCTTTAATTTTCTATTTTTTAATTGTTTACGACAGTTACTTAAAAACCTCAAAACCCAAGCTATCACCCGAATAATAGAGTGGTAATTAGAAAACTTTATTGAATACCATGTTTCTCTCTTATCTGTAACGTTAAGGTGATACAGCTTAATTTTTCTTCACTCACAGTCGAGAATTTTAGCTTCACATTGTAACTCATTTATCGGCCAAGTTTTAGCATCTCCCAGAAGCCAGTCTGGACCTTCAAACCATTTACTTTCTAAAAGATGTCGTGGAGAGCCTCCACGAGATAGAACATCTGCGGGATTCATTCGCCCTGGAACATGTCTCCAGTTTTCCGGAGAAGAAATTTTAGCTATTTCCTTAATTCGGTTCGAAACAAAAATCGACCATTCATCCGTTATTTTTTATCCAATGAAGGGCTACCATGGAATCTGACCAATATGTTATATTTAAATCAGGTATATCAAGTGAGCCTGTCATAGAATTAGCTAACCTGGCTCCCACACAACAAGCCAGAAGTTCTAACCGGGGCATTGACACAGTTTTAGTAGGGGCTACTCTGGACTTAGCTCTAAGCAAATGTAATTTGATACCTGATGCCAATTTAGTCCTTACAAAGATGCAGGTAGCATAAGCATTTTTGGATGCCTCTGCAGAAACAGGAAGATCTGAATCTGAATTTATTTCGCAATATCTGGGGATTTCTACATTTTTAAGCAGCAAAATTTCTTTAAACCATTTATCAAATTTATTGCACAATCCAAGTGGTAAGGGACTGTACCAAGCTAATTTCAATTTCCAAGTTTCTTGCAACCAAATTTTGGGTAATAGAGTAGCAGCCGTTAAAATTCCTAAAGGATCAAATATTCCCTGAATAGCCGATAAAATTGTTCTTTTGGTCATTTCGGTCAATTTTTCCAAAATTGAATTATTAACCGTACATCTTAGAGTGTTCTTATCCAAATTCCAAGTTAAGCCTAAGACATTCGTATCCCCTTCAAATTTTGAAATAGATTCTTTTTTGACATTGCTTTCCCATCCCCTCAAATTAAAACATAAATTAGCCATAATTTCTCGAGTCTTATTGACAAATGACTCAATCTCCTGCGCATCTGGCACTCCGGTCACACAATTATCAACATAAAAGGAATGGCGAAGCTTAGATACAATATTTACATGTTTTGAGGGAGTATTATCCAGTAGGTGATTGATAGAAGCAGCTAACAAAAATGGGCTTGAACACACGCCAAACACCAAACGACAATGCCGATAAACTATTTCCTTGTTTTCATGAGGGTAAAAAAACCTTAAAAAATCCCTATGTTCAGGCGTGACACTTATTTGTAAAAATGCCTTTTCAATGTCAGCCGATAAGCCAATAGGGTACATACGAAATCTATCCAAAATATCCGGTATCAACTCTATCAAATTAGGAACTTTAAGTAAACAATCATTAAGCGAAGGATTATTTCCTTCTCTAGCAGTTGCATCAAAAACAGGTCTTATTTTTGTTGTTTCATAATTTTCAAACACAGCTCTATAGGGAAGATAATAAGCATCAGTTTCTATATCTGTTTCAGAGACTCTTTCTATAATTTTTAATGCTTCCCTCTCATCAAAAATACTATAAAATTCTTTCAAAGTATTTTTCTCGCTCATTTTTTTACACTTCCTTCTAAGTCTTTTCAGAGTTAAGCTTCTGTTATCCGTAAGTTGGCCCTCTATCTTAAAAGGTAAAGCCACTTCATATCTACCATTGGGAAGTATTTCTATGTTTTTTTGAAATCTTTCAATCATATCTGAATACTGTATTTCACTTTTAACATTTTCTACTGGATCTCTGATCCCTATAGTTTCAATGTCCCATAATTCTTTAACATTCAGCTGATTTAAAAACATACTTAATTGTCTTTCCCGAGTAGTAGGTACGGAAATCTCAATATTATCATTAACTATTTGGCTCGGTTTACCCATTAAAGTAAACCCTAACGTAGTACCAATAGCTATCAGACCCGACTTTAATTTTATTGTTCTACCTGACAAAATTACACTAATTATATCAGCTCCTAAAAGCATATCTATTTCATTTACAGAATTGCATAAATCAGGCACTATGATGCCCTTTTCCTTAATTTCAGATAGGACCTGCAAATCATTTACTTTAGGCAAGTACCCACATATTTTATTTTCCGAAAGAACTTTAATTTAACAAGAAAAACTGTCATCTATACTCTTAATAATAACATTGTATAGGAAATGAAAAAGATATCACGGATAAATCTGTAAATTTGTATAGTGCTTGAAAAGTGTATCAACAAAATATAATAGGGGTAATATCGATCAAGATGTACAACATTTACAAAGAAACGTGGGAACATATTTAATTCAGTGTACTAGAAAACTGTAAAGGTATTCAAGTTGAATATTTGTTTTATGCGTAAAGATCTCAGAAATATTTAGATGCTGAATCGGGTCTTTATAATGAAGTCTAACTAAGACTGACCCAATCACTTAATATCCTGGTGCTCATGTTTATTTTGTGTGCTACACTAACAATTCTTGCGAGAGCATCTTCTGAAGAGTTCGTGTGACCACGGTAATCAAATGGTTATAGTTGCGAACTCATGGACTGCGTTGTTTTCATTGTCGTGAGCTCAAGATCTGATGCCACTAAAGACACACCGTATAGCACGGCTGATTCACATTAAATCTTTCGAAGCACAAGTGCGGTGTAGAAATTTGGAGATGCATTTGCCAGAGCAGGTGACATCATCGTTGCTTGGCCGAAGTTCAAATTTACTAAATGAATCTGTAAGTTCTTACTTGAATGTAACCAACCAACCAACCAACCAACCAACCAACCAACCAACCAACCAAATCTAAGGTTTACATAAGTGTCTCACCCATGTAACATTTCATATTACTTCGATAAAAGAAGTCAAGAAATTTTCATTAATTATAATTTTTTCAGAGTTGACAGTTCAGCTTGTATTACAAATTTTAATTTTTTCGTGCATGTTAAATGGAATATGAATCTAAGTTTCATTATAAATATTGTTCCTCTTGATAGGTATTGTTTAGATTTTTATTTTGTTCAAAACTTTACGAACATCCTGAATAAATATTCTTTTTTTAGAAAGAAAAAAAATTGACTGATTTCAGTGCAAATGGACAAAATCTTGCTTATTTTTATGGAAATTTGATGAAATATTGCATTTTTAATGATTCTACATAAAAGAAAAGCATCGGTACATTTTTTTCCATCCTAAATGTAGGATCACGTATAGTTAAATGTATTTTAAAGAAAAAATACCTGGATTTAGTCCTACAGTAAAATAATTTTTTCGCATCAAATAATTTTTTTTATCTAGTTCAAAAATTCTTCTGTATTTTACTTTTATTTCACTCATGTATAAATGAGAAGATTCCTTAATGCAAACCATTTTAAATAATTTAAAAAGATAAGTATACTATACAAAAGAAAATAATATGAAATAGAGTCATTTGTATCACAATAAAGTAAGTATTTATAGTCGAAATTATATATATATTATTATTTGTGGACTAATATTTTATATTACTATTTATGTTATACTTTGGTAGTCGATATTTCAGCTAACTTATACATTCAATTTAAAATGCTTAGTTTTGTTCAACTGAAGGCATTATTTGCTTCTATTTCTCATAAAATTGTTTAAAACAGGATAACATTTAAAATAAGTGTTCACAAATTGATATCATAATACCAGTTATTCAAAATGAATCATCCGATTTCAAATTACATATTTTAAATAATAAACGACCCAGAAGGATAAGAAATACATGAATACAAAGGAAAACTATGGAAGTTGTATTTCTGAATTCTTCGTGCAGCTATTTCATGAAACCTGTTTTATAAGCTTTCATGCAGATATCTCACAGTTGGACCAGTAACGTGTATCAGATGACTTGATGTTACACAGCTGGCCACCTAAGTCCCCTGATATGTCATCATGCGATTTAATCCTTTGAGGGTTTGTAAAAGATAAAGTGTATGCTCCAACATTGCTTACAAATTCATGTGAACATAAACAACGCTTGGTTTTATAAAAATCGCTCTAGAAACAGCACGAGGGCTTTTAGCGACGGACCTCACAATTTTGAACCTCGGTCAAATAATGAAGACGACACGTGAGCTGGAACCACCCTCTCCTAACTTCCACACCACATCCACGGGAGGATTTTGAACCACGACAGATTTAAAGGCCTCAGCCCAGGCTACACGGCGTATCTTTAGTGGCTTCAAAGCTCGAACCAATAACTCTACGCAAACCGCTAGTCACGAGTCCTCTGCTAAAACCACTAGGCTACCTCTGCCACCATAAAAAAAGGTTTTCTGCTATTGTACAATTTACATATCAAATTTACGTTACATTTGTGACTAAAGGAAGATACTTGTAAAAATTCTCCATATTTTTCCTTTGCTTTCATGTATTTTTTTTTTTTATTTTTCTGAGTCATTTACTTATGAAATTATAGCATTTGAAAATCATTTTGAGTAACCTATATTTGAGTCAAGTAAAATATTATTTCAATAAATTTTGTATCATAATTAGAAATACATCTACAGAAACATTTAGTACTTTCACTCAATTGATCACAATTAATAACTCTTCAAAATATTTTATTGCAATCGGTTAGATTTAGAAACGCACAAAGTGTGAAGTCCAATAATATAAATTAACTTTCACCTTCATTCTAGGTGAAACTTTCAAATGGAGATTAAATATTATTGACTCTCAAATAGAAAGAGAACAGCTAGTATATGATAATAATTTAAATTAATGAATTGAAGGAATAACCAGAAAGTAAATTGTAACAAACAGTATCTGTATACAAATTAATGCTATATTGTTTGTAAAGAAAAGCGAAAAAAAGTCCAGTGTGAATGATTTTTATATTCTATTCGAATTATTTGAAATTTCACGATGTAACAACAAAGGCTTTCTTTTTTTTTTATTTATGATGAGTCATTGAATGTTTAATGAATGAATTTATTAATCGTATTATTATAATACGATATAGTATTTAGAAGAAATTCTGTGGTATTTGAAATTCTGTGAAAATGAATTTGTTGAACCATAGTGATTCGAGTAATTATGGTAAATATTTAATCATATAACTGTAATAACTTTAACTAGCTATGAATCTAAATCGATTTATGACATGGTCCATTAAAGTACTTTGATTTTTTAACCAAGAATGAATAAATGAAGTTAATTTCAAATATTATTTTACTGATGGGTATAAAAGAAAATAATACTTCTTTATATAGAAAATCAAAGAAAATAGTGTTAATTTTCTAGTTAGAATTTGAATTAAAATCAAGGTTCTTCACTTAATGGAAAAAAATTGCTATCTTTTTGATAGTATTTTCGCTTAAAATTATTTCTTTATGTACTACGCAAGGAGAGGTTTTGAAATTTGGTAGAAAAGGATGGAAATCAAATATGTAATTTTTTAAGAATTGTTTAACAACATTTGATGCAATTATATTTAAAATAGATACGTTGTTTAAAAGTGAATTCTTTCAAGAAATGTTTAAATGCATTTTATTTATAAGAACTTTTAATGGATATGAAAATTGAAGTTTTGCGAAAAAAACCTTGAAAGTTTTCAATTTGATTATGAAGTATTATTCTTTGAAAATAAATAAATTAAATATTGTTATGGACTTAAATAAATACTCCTGTGTTTATCTATTTGTTTTACACGGACAAGCAGATGTAAGCATTTCTTTTAATCGAATTAAACAAGCTAGTCGTAAGGTATACTCAAAAAGAGAGAAAAAAAATCAAATTAAATCCGGTTTATTTATATGTAACTCTTTTATTTATTGATAGGTAAAACATGTCCCTCTTTATATAAATAACTACCACTGTCAAGGTTTAACCCTGACTTTTTCTCGTGCACTATATTACTAATTCAATTCACTTCGTTTCGGAGAGTTGAAATGTCCCTATCCTCCCATTCAATAAACAACTAAACGCTCAACTTAATTCTACACTTTTATGTGGGGTTTCACGAGTAACATGCAAACATAATCGGAAAAGGTTTTTTTTTGCGAGAATCACGTGATCAAATCTTGATTTTATGGTTTTCGTAGCCACTTCTCAGGTGATGAAGAAGTATTTTAAAATAAAGAATCGTTTTCGGCCAATTAAGACAAAATTCCACTTTCAGCTATTCTCTATAAAGAGAGGTTGAAATGTCCGTGATAGAATTTTATTCGCTTCTCTATTCACCCTCTTTTCAGTCGTTTTATAAAAGATCATGTAATTAAATGGATTTACCATTCCAGTTGCCACCGAAAGTTTATTTTTCTGTTCGAATTCTCAATTAAGAAGGGTTTTCTCTCGTGCACATTGAAACTTGAAACACTTCCTTTTTCTCCCAAAATTAGAAACGATCTCTCATTACTTGAGTGGTGAGGAGCTGTTTTTGTGGTTCTGTACCAGTACCTTCTGTTCATGGGTAGGAAAAAAAGGTCAAAAATATTCATCTGATCATCTTTTCAATCGGTTATTCGCAAATTCGTTTTCTCAATATACCTCCTAAACATGATTTAAAGTCTATCGCAATATTTTTAAAAGACAAAAACGTTATGCTTCCACAGATTTGGATATCCTTTGGATCACAGATTGGGATTTGGATATTTCTTTTGTGTAGATTGTTGTTGTGAATACACTCAAGAAATGATTTTCCAGAACTGTTTGAGTAATTATATTAATTTTTGTGCATCCCACAAATGACGCTGTTAGAAAATGGATTTTCAAAATAGAATAATAGTGTAAGGAAGATAAAAATTTGTATGTTTGCTACCATACTACCATATAAGGTTTCTATTTCAATATGCTTTATTAAAATAACATTGAAATGCTGATTTGACTCTTACTGATTTGGTGGAATGGAGGATGGGGATGAAATGGAGGTTATGCTGTTAAAATGCGTAAGAAATAAGAATAGCGTGAATTACTAAAATATCTTTAGATATCTGATATCAATCAGTTTGTAACAAAACCAAAGCAGTGCAAAAATAAATGGCTGTGAAAGTTAAATGAATCATGCTATTGATGAAGCCTTTCGACCGTAAATAAAAAGAAAGAATGAACGTAACATAGAAAATAATAGTGGTTAGTATATCACTTTTTTATACTACTGCGTTTTATCGGCAAGAAAGAAATATTAATTAACAGAAGCATTAGAAAATAATTTTGGTTTACGATCATAATAACTTGGAGGGAAAAGGTACCAAACGGTGGAATATAGTGATCGAATAAGATGCATCCACTTATAAATGCCATGAAAATTAATTTCCGTGAACTGAACGTAAACAAGAATTTAATCTGGAAATTCGATTGGTCGAAAGAAAATATTAGATATACACTTTGATACTTTCTTTTTCTCGATACAATTAGTAAGATTATTGTCTTATTAAGCATTAGTTTTTTATAGATACCATAAAATATGTTTAAGCGAGCATTTAAGATGCAAATGAGGCAATATTAAAGATAACATAACGATTTCTTTTTAATATAATCACTTGCATTGTTTTGATATAATAAAGTAACTAATTAAAAATTTCTGTGAAACTTTAAATGTGAATAAGATATGATTTAACTTCATCATTTTAAATTTGTCTTATAATTTTAGTTCTATATTAAAAATGTTCAAAATTTAAATTACAGATTTGCAATTGCTATGTACATAAAGAAGTCCAGCAAGAAGATATATATATATATATATGCACATGTGTGTAAATAGAATTTAACATCGCGGTAAGTTTCCAATACAATGAATCACGCACATTTTAAGAGAAAATAGCTTTATTAATTGAGAAAATTCTTTAAAAAAGACGAACACGGATTTCTGCTTACTTCCACTACGAAATTTTGCATACTAATCTGAGTTATAGGAGGCGCTGCTAAGTTGTAGCTGGATGGATCGCACATCTGGCCAAATATAAACATAATAACCTAAAAGATGATGAATAAATAGTAAAGTATTAACTGTTATGAAAACTCAAAATTTAAACTACTTTACAATATCTGAAAAATTGAAAGAAAAATTAATAGGTAAGAAGTACAAGTAATATAAAAGAATAAAATTCATTCCAAAAGATAAAAAGGTTTATTTTTGGAAATAAGAAAATAAAACTTTTCTTAGAGTTCGGATGAAAGTATCATTACATTATATCATCTGGAATACCATCAATCGCTTGAGATATTCAGCACAAGTATTAGTTTTTCCTGGTGCTTCTAAAATACAATACCTTTGAGCACAGAAAATGTCGTTCGGTTTTATTTTCGTTATCCTGTATGGACCTAAGTATTTTGGTTTCAGTTTGAGTACTGGTCCCAGTTGAATATGTATGATAGTAATAAGTTCATTAAGTTTGAAGTAGTTGGTAGTTTTCGCCAAGAAGATTGTAATTTCATCTGCTTTCATCTTGATCTTTTAGGCTTTGCCGATTTGCTAATTTCTTTAACCGTTCCTGTCTGTTGACGAAGTTAGCTTGGATTTCATTACTAAGCTAATTTGGGATTTAGAATCTTGTGCCGATTACATTGTGGTACCAAGCAGCAATCAAAAAGTCGCTATTTAAATATTTTATTTGAATATTTCATTGGAAAATTCAAATTTTAACCATCTGAACTCCGTTGACATGAGCATACCACTTTTTTTGGATTTTATATACATAATATAATTATCTGGTCGATTGTTATTTATATTATTGGTTTTGATATAATTATTTCGGTCGCAGAATTTAAATTATTATTTGCCCATTAAATATCAACGTGATATGTGTGTAGAGGAATGGCTTCCTTTTCGATAGGATACAGCTATCAATAAATTTACCTTCATGATTTTTCTTTAGAAGTTCAGAAAAAGGCTGTGCAGAGATAGAGAAATTTAAAATAAATTTCCTACAATATACAGCAATACCAAGATATGATTGTAAATCGTTTTGGGATTTCGATCCAGGAAAATTAGGAACATATTTAATTTTTAGTGGTGATGGGTACAATTCACCGTTTTTGATACCATAGCCGATATTTAAATTTGTTTGTGGCTGCGGTAGCTTAGTGGTCATTGTTTCGGATTCGTGACCGGCGGTTTTCGTTCTGTCGCGGGTTTGATCCTTGGCTGCTAAAAACTCGCCATGTAGCCTGGGTTGATGTACGTTAAATCTGTGGGGACCCAAAGTCCTCCTGTTAGCATGGTGTAAAAGTTAGGAGAGGGGACCAGGTCAGGAGTCGTCCTCGTCACTTGACTAAGGTTCAAAATTACGAGGTCCATCGACAATAGCACTAGTGTTGTTTCTAGAGCGACGTTAATAAAAATTAAACTAAACTAAAATCAATTTGTTTACTTAAACATTTACACTTCAGAAAGTTTATATTTAAGCCATAAGAGAAAGCAAGTGAAAACACAGTCATAGTGTGTCAATCGGTAAACGAATAGGTATGAATAATCAGTTACTTTGTATAGGTATCACTGTTTATTTATTTTTGATACAACACGTAAATTTTAAGAGCACATCACGCATTAAATCTACAACATATATAAAATTTATCATGTGATTCGTTCCAATGATTACATAATCTTTCGTGGTTACTTCATTTTCTGGCTCCCTCAGTATTCTAGTACCCAGTTTCTTTTATCAAACAATGCCATCTCTCTCTTAGTCAACTGAATCATTTAGTACTCAAATTCTTTATAATACTGATGCAAGCTTTTCGAGACCTTCGTCTGTATTTTTTTAACTTTATAATGATACCATCCATATAAATTAAGACATGACCTTTGTTGATAAAATCTAGCGTTAATATTATCCTCGAATACTATATGCCATTAATACAATATTCAAATAATAAAGAAACAATGATTCTACAGGAAGTTCTTTCGAGTCCTCTAATTGCAATAAAATATTCGGAAAGTGATTCATTTTGACGGAATTTACGTCTATTTAATTGTCTATGATTTTCAGCTGCATTTAACTGATGGCCAAAATTTTTCTAATTAAGCATTTTTAAACGAAATCTATGCCTTTAGATTATATTGTGTATACAGAAATCGCTTTTCCTAACCCTCGCACGATTATAGTTACCACGAATATTTTATTTGCTGT
The DNA here is from genome assembly GCA_019974015.1 of Nephila pilipes. Lineage (NCBI taxonomy): Eukaryota > Metazoa > Arthropoda > Arachnida > Araneae > Nephilidae > Nephila > Nephila pilipes. The sequence goes on from BMAW01068415.1 coordinate 165,597, forward strand.
TCATTCAGAGATGTGAAAAAAGAAATGATTCTTCACAGTCTCTATCACTCTCCACGCTACATATAAGGATTATTAAAATCAGTAAATCTGCCCATTAAATTTCCGTGATCATTCAAAACAAAATAGAATGAAATGTTGAAAGAATCAATAGATGTTTTGATTTAATATTGGACGCCTTTGTGGTAGGGAAAATGATGAAAGTCGGATTTTTTCTTCTTTGTAGGTTATAACACATATTTTTTTTAAAAAAATTGTTTAGAGTGAAAGAATTTGACATTAATTTTTTTTTCGATCTTCAAAATTTAAATCTGTGGGAAATGAGGAAAAATGAGTCAGTTTTTTTCTTTCATTATGATCAAAATCATCATTGAGTAATATAGTGTTAACAATTTAAATTTTTTTATATTTCCTTTTGTGAAAAAAGATTGATGCAACAGGAATATCATTAAGGGTGGTCATTTTTATGCTGTTCGGGTTAACACAATCATTGAATAAAACTTATTTTCATGTATAATTTGGAAGGGAAAATAGTGGAAAGTACTTAACCCTATCTTTAACAGTGATGAGCTTGAAAAGTCACACAGTCACTTAAAAACAGAGGTCTGAAATGTCTGTTATTATTCTTTTCAGCATCTATTTTTCAAAAACACTTGAACAATCACAACGTCAAGATATAACAAAGATATAACAATCACATCAAATATCAATTTTCGTATAAAAACAGCCAGTTATTACTCGATTACGAGTACCATCTGTATTTACAGGTACTCATATGTTCGCGATTATACGTTCCGTTTGAACCTATCTAAGAAACCAAGCATCCAGCTTTCCTTTTTTTTTTTTTTTTTTTTTTTTTTAAATCTTATCAGTCATCATTAACCAGTTCGCATTTTGAATTTTAACCCCATCATCGTGTCATTTGAATTCGTAGGGGCGTGCCTTCCATGTGGAAATTAGCCTTTGAATGTTTCAATAAATCACGCTCATTTTAAGAGGGAAAATACTATATTAATTAAACATTTTTTAAAAAAGACGATCACGCATTTCTGCATACCTCTGCATCGAGATGCCTGACTTTTTTTTCTAAAAGAAAAAAAAAATTGCCCTTTAAAATAAATTTGTGAATCATTAGAATAAGTTTTAATAGAAAAGAAATTATATCTTTAAACATTTTCGATAATGCTTACTGATTACGAATGACACAATGAAAATTTGTTTTCGCAATCCTTTTTATTCACTATTGATGCTCTGAAATAATTATTTATTAACTGCGAATTAATATGTTTTTCATTATATTCTGTATGCTTTGAAAATATATTCTGAATCATCTTATAATTTCTTTCTTACAGAACAAATTTATTTGTATTTCTAGGTTATTAAATTCTCTAAAACAATTCTTGAATGCATGTTCTTAAAACTTATTTTCTAATTTTTATGTAAAAACTATTTATTTTTTTACAATGTTATCTTAAAACATTTAAATATAAGTAATTTTTAAATACGTATTGTACTCTTAATATATTACAAATTAGCTTAACAAGGGTCATTATAAAGTGATGTAATATAAATATGAAACATATTTTTATAGATAAAAACTTTTTCTTAATTTTATTTTATCATATTTACAATATGAACGAATTGCTTTTATTATGCTATTTTTTATCCAAAATATTTTCTAAAGCATCGATGCTAAAATATGAACATAAAATAACTGATATTTCAAACACTTTTACGCATGACAGTATATGAATAATTTTTTCTCGTCAGCTTTTATTGGGAGGTATAAATATAATTTACTTTACATATTAGCATTTAATTAAAGACCTTATCTATAATTTCGGGATATTCCTAAGTCATACCAAATTAGTTTGAGTTGAAGACCTTATCTAATTTTTTCGATATTCCAATGTCATATCTTACCTAATTCCAGACGATACAAATCCGACCACCTAGGGATAAAATAGGAATATTTGAATCTCTAAGTAAACAATACAAATTTGGAAATATGCCCTTGAAATAAAACACAAGCAAACTTTGCCTCTTCCATATAATCACTACTTTTAGTTCTATGTTACCTGAACTCAATAAGCCGTTGTATGAGTTCGCTCGATTTCAAATGCCTTCACATCTCTACGCCTCCTGAAAATAGTTTCGATGACAAATGAAGTGAAAATGTCCATTTTGATGTCTACGGCTTCTACGAATCAGTCGATAACATTTCTTTGACGTTCATCCTATTCAGAAAGGAATCTGGCTTAGACATTCGAGAATTTTCTTTTTCCGATTTTGTAGAGGTAAGGAAATTTATTGCTAAGAAATAGAAACTGTTTCAAAAAGTGATTTTCTAGTCGTAGTAATAAGTAAATATGCTAAAGGAAACTACTTTTTGGATGATGAAAAATTTATTTTCTCTTTAATGTATGTAAAAAGAAAAAGTAATGTTTTGCAAAGAAAATGTAATAAAATAAAAAAAGTTAAGTGAATTAACAGTTTATGTAAATAAAGATAAATAAAACACATAATGATATTTTGAATCAATTTTCACCTCTTTATGTTACTTATATATCATTTTTTAATTCAGAATTAAGTAAGTTAAAACATTTAACACTTCATGTGAAATATATTTGTGCATTTAAAGTTAGTACAATTTATAAATTGCAATAATAAGAAATAATCTTCATTACTTAAGCACGAATCAGAATAAATATCTGGGCCTTATTGGCTTAAGATCCTCAAGTTTTATTTGTTATTATGTTCGACACGAAAAATGCTTTTAGAAGCCAGCAAAATTCATTATATCTAATGATGGATTAAATAATGAGCTTATGGGATTTAGTATTAAGAATTGCACTGGGAGTTTTTCTTGATTCTTCACTCTTCTATTCGGCGGAAATACAAAGATTTCATAAGCTGTATTATACATTTTAAAATTGTTTTCAATTTTAACGAAATATATCCTGTGACAAATAAAACTTTATATACTTCGTATGGAAACTACACCTGTATTTCTTTTATAGTTCATCAGAATTGGTTTTCGCTCCAACTTTTCAAAAATACTAGGAAAGGTAACTAAATAATTTGAAGGGCAAAGTATATCGGTACTACTTTTATCTAAATCGCCCGAAGGATGAATTGTGGTTTGGAGGACGATATGAGAACTATCTAGAAAGGAAAGATCCTAAAACACTATAGTAAAAAGGAACAAAGCTTCTTGAAGTACTTTGCAACCAGAAAGGAAATGAAACTCACATAAGAACATCATCGAATTGCTTCTTATCTTGAATTCTTCCGTTTCCGTTACGTTTCTATGTTCGATTCTCACTATATAGAATTGTTCTTTATTTTATTAGACTTCTTTTTTAAACCCGAAATCTTTAGTACTGTTTGTTATACACTTAGAACGATTTGTTTAATAATTTTTTAACTGGAAAACATTCTTTAATTCCTCTTCTTAATGTGCCTATTTCTTTCATATCATTCGTGTTTAACATTTTTATTTCCGTTTGTAAGTACAATTCTTAAATTCATTATAAATAGATCTGATATATAGTAACCTTTTGTTATTATTTAGAATTTTTGGAAGATGTTTATAAAACTCAGTCTTTAATTGTAACTGATTCTCAGTGTTTCAAGCTTTATTATAATTAAGGCCCATCTTATTCTAATTCTTTCAGAAGGGCATTTACTAGTGAATACTAAGTATTTATTATAACATGACTTAGCAATATTTTCAACTATTGTGAACATCTTAACTACATTAAGTTTTCCAAATATTGCAATTAAATTAGTAAGTACTTAAGCCTCTAAACCATATCTACGTCTGAATTTTAACTCCTATTAATTTATTAATGTTATTCAGCTGTACTTTAAAATGAACCTATAAGAGATGCGTAATAATATAATGCATGAAAATATAACTTAAATTAAGACATTTACAAGGGAAATATATTTTACACATAGTGTTTCACTTGTGTAAATTACTTCACTAGGTATAGTAGCGTTATCAGTCAGCTTACACATAATTTTAATAATCACAAAATTATTAAAATTATGTGTCATTTCAATTGCGTAAAATTGGATACAACAAAAAAATCTTTGAATGCTGTTTCTGTTTCCCCCTTGTTATTTATTTCCAGTCTCTTATATAAATGTTCACATAAGAGCAGTATGAATGCATCTTACGAAACTTCTTTTCTACAAGTAGAGAGTATCTCATAATATTATAAATAAATAATATTTATTCTCCTCCTTATAAATATTAAATTAATTTAAAACATAATAGGAGAGGCATAGTTATAATGAGTTTATGTTAAAATATAAAATTTAATGAAAAGGGTAGAGAGCTGTGTCCTGAGTAACAGCGAGCATTCTGAGTCGACGTCGGGAGCTGCAAAGCGACTTCCCGCCTTAACATAGAGACAATGAAAAGTCACCTTTCATTTCTTTGTCTCAAGCAGGATAAAAGTTTGAAGGAGTGAGTGGGAAAGGGATGGTGTTCATAGGAACGCCCTAATTGATCGTAGGTACCTATGCTGAAGTTAATAAATGTGGAAGCTAAAATTTATCTGTGGAAGATTGTACCTCCACCAAACTAGAGTAGACCATACCTATTAGGTTCTTGAAAGTTCAAGCATTACCAAGCTACGGAAGAAATATTGCATTTTTCAGAATTTCAGAAAAAAATGTTCGATCCAACAACTATAAAAGCATTTAATTATTATGTTTAATTTGAAAACATTATTTAAATTCATTACAATTCATATAAGTTAGTACGCGAGCAAATGGGGATATTGGTGATACAAGATTATAGGGCCCCATAAACTCGGTTTCATTGCTATCTCGAGGAATTTAAGTGTTGTGAACTTCTCTCTGAAAGGGTCTGTAAATTTAGATCGATTCGATTGATCAGAAATTTCACTACTTAAATTATTAGATATATCTCTACTACTTGATGCCCTCTTTAATTAGAAGCATTTTTTATTGATTAAAATCATGGTCTTCCGATTAGGATATAAAAGTAAACATTGCGTGTGCTTTTCTCCAATGTCTCTCTATTCTTGTCCAATGTGAAATAATTAAAGTTATATATATATAATTTAGGTTTTAATTCAGATCCATTCTTAAGTTTTGTTTCCTCCATTTTACATTTTTCATTTTAATACATTCTCTTAACTCTAATAAATGAATACATTCCCATTATTTACTATCAATAAATATGAAACTGAATTTTTAGTTTTATCTGTCTTTACGACTATTGTTTCAATTACGTGTTGCTTATCTAGCAATCAAATACGATAACCCTTAGTACCCACTGCTTACCCAACTAAGATTCCTATATCTGCTTTTTTTCAGTAATTTTTTTTTATTCTGAGGACATGATAATACGTGAGGAATTAAATGTTTGACTTAAGTTTTATTGTTTTATTACACACCCACATATTTCAAAGAACGTCACATCTTTATTTAATTTATGATCGCATCAAATATTTGTAGTACTTCATTCAAAATCGTAACTGTAATCCACTATCCTGCTAAATTGCTCGGATCCTTTCTACAACAATTCTATTGAATCTCTCTTCTACTCTATTCTCCTTCAGAGAATAGACAGATGATCTCTCAGATTTTTTATATCCCCAATTCTTTAAGAAAATATTCAAACTCCTTACTGCAGAATTTCAATCCGTTGTCAGTTCTAACAGATTTTACTTTCTACTTATTTAAAGATTACTGGTTTTATGCAAAAGTAAGATATTCTTTAAAACCCTTTAAAAACATGTTATTTCCTTTCAATTATGTACATGGTATATTATTATTCATGATAATTATCAATTATTGATAAAAAGTGTGACTTTCTATTTAAAGGATCTAACGGGACATGTCATAATTAATGTTATGGAGGTGGAGCTACGGGGATTTGCATTGCCGTTTTTCAACAATGTGCTTTCTTCAGCATCTGAAGTGTTTCAGGTGGTGATTTCTCTAGCAAAACGCAGAATTTAATATTTACATATTGCCTTGAAGACTACAATTTCAAATCGACGAATGAAAAGGACGCTTTGTCAGATACAGCCAGTAGAGTTTGCCGCGAAGTTGTTAAAATAGTTGCCAGATGGCTCTGTACCTTACCCTAGTAATGCTCTGGAGAAATGTTCCCTCCAGCTAACACTAGTTCTATTGCAGGCGATCATTTTAGAATTTTTTAATAATGCTACATTTATCTTTAAAGTATTACGAAACTCAAAAATAATCAATTAATTTTTTCATCAGCCATCTGGGATCAGGAGGGTAGTTTTTTAAAAAAAATTTTCCTACGAAAAAGATTATAAATTAAAAAAAAAAAAAAAAAAAAAAAAAAAAAACCTATGATTGTATCATTACTATGAGATTTAATAAATGCAAGCTAATTATACAATAATTTTAAGATATAACATTTATAACCTACAATATTTATAATCCTTTTAATAACCCATATCAAGCATTTATTAGACGAAATAAGGTTTTACTCAGTTTAGTTTATTTTAAAGTTGTCTATTGTAAAAAGAAGTATTTACTAACCAAAATTAAAGTTAATAATCTAATGTGCTAATTATTTGTACTAAAAATTATTGTGTTTTCAAAAATCTGTAACATAGTGCATTGAAATAATTTTACTATACATACGTCAAGTTTTTTAAATGTTCTATGCTTAAAATTAATGATAAGCAAGTTACCGATACGTTAATGAAATTGTCTTTTCGAAATTGCGTTATCCACTTTTCTTTACTCATCCACTATTATTTAGTTGCCCTGAGTAATGAATTACTGTTAAGAATCAGAGCAGAAAATTGCTTTCAAAATTCTATTAAGTTTTGTAACTTTAGTTTATAAATATGTCTTAGCGCGAAATATTAACATAAAAAGCATAAAGCCAAATAGGAACTCACTTGTAACTAGATGAGAGGAGAAACTACTTTTAACGAACTTAGAATAAACCCATCAGCATGTAGCTAGAACGATAAAAGCTTATCTTTTAACACCATTTATTCAATTTCGATCAAATTTCTAGTAAGTACCCTCTTGAATATTTTAAATAATGGGTCGATATGTTTTTAATGGACTGGTAGTAATTTAGCGGAGACAAGTATTAAAAATCTAATGGTGCCTTAGAAGTAAATGAGATTTTATGTGCATTAAAAATTTGTTTTATTTTTCAACACCGTAATCTCAATTTCTAAAACTCTTTATGAATTTAAAGAAAAAATAAAGTGCTACATTCTTCTGAATCATTCAGATATATATTCAGGTAAATGAATCGTAAAGACAATATATATCTTTTTGGAAGCGTTGATTTAGGTATATTTTTGTTCTAAGTTTTGTAATTAGAACATTTTGCTTTAAATTCTTCTAACTGGAGTATTTTGCCTCTTCTTTTCTAGTTTCAATTTTAGTAATATGTAATAATCTACATATTGGAGTGATCTAATTTTTCCTAGCAAGAATCACAGGGGAAGGGTTGATATCATAAAACATGTTTAACCTCGCAATTCAATCCCGAGTCAGAATGTACATGTCCTGTTTTGTTGTGGGTGTTCAATTTGTATTAATATATTTATACATTTTTCGATAAATGTTTGCTTCATTCTTTTGTTCTATTTTTGCGTATTTTAACCGTCCATATATATATATATATATATATATATATATATATATATATATATATAT
>BMAW01068415.1:175305-274461 GCA_019974015.1 Nephila pilipes
ATATATATATATATATATATATATATATATATATATAATTTTTTCCGTTAGGGAGAGCTGCAATATTTCCAAAAAAATGAGGGAAACATAGAGGACAATAGAAACAATTCTGACCACCAGGCGTCACTAGTGGCGCTGGTAATTCTGAACAAAACTTCCTTTTCCAACCTCATCCTCGCGTTTTAAAGCAATTCCTATTTTTGGTGTAACTTTACCTCTAAATTGGCATAGACAAAGGTATTTAATAATACCTTCATTTAATTTAAACTTTTTAATCATACTTTAAAAAACTCTCAAAATCCAGCGGACGTACAGTTTTCTCTGAGTCGGTTTTCGTCTCCAAACTGAAGTCCCACCAACTTTTTGCTTCTCCGCATATTGCTATATACGCTCCCTAGCTTATGGCAATAGCGTCCAATAGCAATGTGATCCTTCATCTCTTAAACTCCAAGTTTGTTCGGCGACTGTATATAATGAAGTTCTACAAAAACAATCAAAAATAAAATGAAACCGAAACAATTACACACCGGAGCAAAAAAGATCAAGCCTTTTGCGATTTATAGAAACTTCAAAGAAATATAAATATTCAGTAAAATAAACATTCATATTCGGTCTTGGGACTGAACAGAGGGGTCAAATAATTTCAAAGGTACCTATTTTCTACCAAAGCAATTTTTTGGATAATATTAATAGATTTCTTCCTAAAACGAAAGAGAAATAAACTAGAAAGAAAAATGCCAAAAACCCCTTGAAAGTAATAAAAAAGGAATACGCTATTTTTATATATGAAAATCATATCAAAGTGAGAAATGTAAAAAAAATTTAGTCAAAAGAACGTGATACTTACCAAAATCCTTTCCTTTCAAATCCTTCATAATTTTATTAGAAGACTAGATGAAACATTCAACTAAAAGCGAATATTCATGCGAAAAAAAACCTATGCGTCATATAGCTAGAAAATAAAAAAAAAAATACATATTTATTCTGAACCTTTAACAAAATGAATCCTTATTGAAGTAAAAAATATACATATAATATACTTATAATAACTTCCAAAAAATTATACAAAAAAAAAAAAAATTATAACAAAAATATAAATTATACAAACGAAAATATACATATAATATGTGTATTTTTCCCTTCAAATCATGAAAAGTTTTTATATTAAGTTCAGCTCAAACTGTGTTAAAATAAATTGAATATTATTTATTTATAAACAATCATTTTACAGGAATTCTAAAATTGTAGCGACATTTATTGATACATATAACTACTAAAATCCTATCTAAATTCTTAAAATATATTTATTATAAACTAAATTACAAAAGATTTTTAATCTGAAATGAATTAAAAGGAGTCTGAAGTTTCAATCTATGAATGAATGAGTTATAACTTTCGAAACTAGATCATTAATCATCTAACCATGTAAAAATAGTGTGTTGTGAGGGGTATTTTTAACCAACAATTTCAAGATTTATAAAAGTTTATAATTTTTTTGCAAAACTTTCAATACATATTTTAAAAAGTATCATTACATTTATGAAGTACCAATGATTTTAAGAACTTTATATATGCTAATTAAAGTTAATGCCTGCCCTGGTCTAAAAGGCCTCCCAGAAGGTGCCCATATCTTTTTTTGAAGTTTTTGAGTCTGGAGGTGTGCTAATTGCTAGTTAGTATTGAGGCCGATTAGGACAAAACATGCATAATTGGTGTGTCTTCATATGTCGAACTCAGAAACATACTCAAATGACGCTCGTATTCTTCTTCGGGGTATATTGAAGTTACTCACGAAAAATAAGTGCATGGAAAAGGAATTTCAGTACTTCAGAATAACAATCTGTTCTCCTTTTACAGCACTACAGGCGTCCAACATGCGCTTGCACTGAAATGCTAACAATTTGCATATCCTATATCTACACAAGGGAAAAACTCAGGAGATTTGGGTGCTTCCTTCATAGTGTTACACTTTGGGTGGTCAGTAATATAGTAAAAGAGCAAAAATTTTCATGACGATAGCTTTTACATTTTCGGTTTGCAAAATCATGCCAGAGGAGATTTTCCCTTTGTTTACAGACTATAATTTATATATTTTCATTGGCACTAAACTTTTTAGAAATGATTTCCCAAATCACATTTTCCTAATATTAATGCTTTGAGTTTCAGTTGCAATTTTTGATAAAGTGTAAATTTTGTCTGTTTGTAATCTTATTCCATTCTCATGATGAGATCTTTTACATTTTCGGTTTTTAAAATTATAGACGTGTATTTAATTACGGCTTTTAAAAATAGAAGTAAACTTTTGTACAACGAATTTTCAATTAAATATCTATAAAGATTTAAAGTGGTGATAATTTGGATATGAATTGAATATTCTAATGTACTTTCTTGTTACTTTGATACTGGTTTTAAGAAATTGTGAAATTGAAATTTTTCCCCCGAAATTTTAATTATTTCATTTATGAAATAAAACTAATTGATTTGCTTATAACAACTTTGAATAATTGGATACAATCAATAAGGATCTTTATAAGAAGAATTCAATCGAAAGAATCTTCCATAGCACATTAAGCATTTATTCGAACACGACATATAAAAATGTTACGAAACCTTTCCTAGCCTTTTAAGACTTTATGAAGAAAGGAACTTCTTTTGAAATGTCAGCTTTTGAAGAATTTCAGGATTTGAATCTTGAATAAATATTTGTTGGTACATGAGCATGTTGAATAGAATTTTATCCTTTTGAAACATTTATAAAAGAAATCTCAACTCTTTTTTTACAGCTTGGCTACCACCTGAAAGTAAAAAAGTAAATCATACTATCATTATTAGAACTTAGTTTTCTAAAAAAAAAATGATGGATGCACCATTCAGGTTGGGAGTGATTTGCAACCTAAATGGTTGCAGATTTCCAGTTCGGTTTTTGGTAAATAATTTTGTAAATAATTATTTTATTATTTGTTAAAAAAAAGTATTCTCACTGAATAATATTTACGTTCTTAATCGTTACCGAATAAAGATTTCTAAAATTGTCTTAATAATACAAGAATTTTTCTTTTGAATATTTCTTAAAACATCTAAAGTAATAAAGTTTTGTTAAATTCCCTGATTTCATATGTATATTGCAATCCAATATTTAAGGGTCGTCCAAATGAAAGTGGAACTGTCGTTCATGCGCCGTCGTTTGAAATGGCAGAATGTTGTGGGTTCGCCAAGATAGGCTTCGAGTGGTTGAAAAGCAAACGAAAGGCTTCTATTATCTCTATGACTGGAAGCAAGGTAATCGTAACCGGTCAGACACTGAATGCTTCTAAATGTAATCAATAGTCAACGAGTAGTCGTGCAGTTTTTAACTTCGAAAAATTAGAGTGCAATTGAAATTTTTCATGCTGTCTATCAGTGCAGGAACTGTTCACACACTTCTCGATGAAAGTTGATACAACCATTTACTGCTAAACCAAACACAAACTGAAAACAGCAATCAAGAATCTTCCACGTTGCATGTGGTCTAAAGGGATTATTTTGTTTCATTCAAATATTTGTTGTAGATTTCTATGTGAAGTCCTTGAACCTTTCTTGAATAGCCCCGACTCTCCTCTTGCGACTAAAATGTATTTGGGTCATGCACAAATGCCTTGGAAAAACTGCCAGTCGCAAATGACAAATATGTTCAGATCGCCGTTGAAGAATTATTTCTTAGACAATCCTTGAGATTCTTCATCAAGGGTATTTATCATCTCTTGGATCTGTGGGACTCCACATTCATATGCAAAGCAAATATGCCTCTTTTGTGTTCCTCATATGCAATTCTCTATTTTTATACTTAACAAACTGCTATAATTAAATCTTTCGTCAAAGCAACGGTAGTCCCACTTTATTAGGGTGACACTTATACAATATTAGCCTATAGATTTGTTTCCTCTTAATGTTGAAAATATAACCCAATTTAAAAAAATGTTTTTAAAATAGAAAATTGCTCAGTATTAATTTCATACTTAGAATTCATAGGGAAATGAAGTTACCTTAAAACCAAAAATATTATGCCCTTGTTCAATAAGACCAGAAATATTATTCGACTTTTTTTAATCAACCCAATTTTCCTCACATAAAATATGATTCATATTTTGTTCCCAATGCTATAATGGTGAAGGAAAATTCTCTTTAAATCTTAAAACAAAAAATTAGTTTTTGTAGAATGTTTCAAAATTTTTAGAAAACATGTATAAGTTTGAGTATATATATATGTTACTTCCAAACGAGCTTTCATTGCTATTGGAGCATTTAGCGTTTTTGCTCTGATAATACGTTCTAAATTTGAAAAGATAGATTGTTAACGAGCATGAGATAAAATGGCATTTTTAAAAAGAACAAATTTCTGTTAAGTTCTTTATTGAAATATTGATCGTAAATTTTGTTTAATTGATAAAGTAATCGGATCAACCATTAAATGTTAAAATTGTATAAGTGGTAAATCACTCATTATTAATATAGAATGAAGTGTTTATTGTAAAAATAGGAAATTTTATACTGGATTAAAAGGTACGCGAATAAAATGAAAAAAAAATAAATAAAGAAAACGGAATTATCTTATCATCATTTGTATGAGTAAATATTTTATCATTTTATTATTACTTACAATCCGAACCTGAGTTTCTGTTTTGTCCAACTGAATATAACCATAGAGAAATGTAAAGATAAAAAAAAATTACAATCGATGTATACCATTTACTAAACTACGAATTTATTTCAACGTCCTAACTATGCTAGACAGGTATGCGAATTTATATACGTTTTATCTCACCCATCGTTGCAGAAGAACCAACACTTTTTCCGAGATGGTGTCGAACTACAAACTTTGGAACACTTGATATGTGTTCACTGATGTCATAAAACGTTACAAACATTGATATAAGCTACAAGAACAATATTGAACATATTTTTTTTTACTATAGTTTAAATAAAAAATTTATAAATACAAATAAACTGTTTGAAAAAAAAATGAAATAATATTGCCTACTCAAAAACTTGACGAAGTAAGTTATTAAAAAACCCCATTAAATATGGTGTAGTTCTGTGTTCGGGACATATTTTCACACCAGAAACGTAGCGTCAACACAATAGTGTAATAATAATTTCCTGATTTCCTATTATTTCTTTAATTCAAGTTTTGCGTGATGGAAAGAGATTAATTGAACTGTTGAGGTGATTGAATTGTTCAAAATATCATTATGGATTTACGTAATTGATATTGTCATAAAGGCTCTCTTCACTTAATGTTTAAAACAAGACATCAATTCTCGACCTACATTCGCAGATTGAGAACTTCTCTTATGTTCATTATTCTACAGATAACAGTATATTTTATTATAATATTCATTTCTATTCGAGTTGATATATTTTTATTGTATGATAATATGTTCCACACTTAATTATATATATTGTAAAGCTGAATTGTGATATACGACTTCGCTCGTGGAAATGAAAAATACAATTATAAAATATTCAAACTTTTTATGGAATGCAATGTAATAAATGGAAATACGGGTTATAAATCTTGACCTTTTGAAATTTTTTTTTCTACCTGAAATTGTATTTCGAATTTGGATCCTTCTATGTGTCATTAGATAAAAGTAGCCTTACCAATTGCAAGACTGACATTAAATGAATTTACGTAAGCAAAATTATCTCATATAATAACTGCATAAATTATATATTAATTCTTAGAAATAACTGTCATGAGAAAATATTGTTAACATTCAATATTTAATGCATTTTTTTCTGAGGCAAATATTAGGAATTGTTACTTTATAAAATCAATATTGCCTTTATTTTCTGAAAAAAAATCTTGGAATTTTAATATATGATGCTATTGAAAAAAAAATTATTTTATTTCTTCATTATCGGAGTTTATAAAACTTTAAATGTGAAAAGGCTATAAAAGTAACTTATTTATCTGAATATTCAAACAAATATTTGAATAATGCATGATTTTCCCTAATTAAAAACATTTTTACTAGCAAACCAGTTCCATATTGAAAAGTTCGAAAAGTATTTGATCAATTTTTATTGATTATTGATCATATGCATACGCATGAAACCCGTAACATCTCCTTGTTATTCATATCTGAGATCAATGTTTATCAGCTAAATAGTTAATAAAGTCAAAGCGTACAATATAACAGTCAAGTAATGAAAATAACGAGAATTGACATTTCTTGTAAGCAAATTAACTGATAAGGTGCTCTATATTTGTTTATTTTAAAACCTACTCAAACGTTAATATTAAAGGTCATTCTAAAAAGCATACTTGGTTTCAATTGAATTAACTTGGGACGACTAGAGTTTCAAGTGGTTTCCTTAACTTTTACTCACTTTGAGAAATTTTGGATCATTTTTTGATAACAATATATGCATTGTATGTAGATGCACCCAAGTTAACTACTTTCTTACTTCTAACTTTTTAATCTTTCTTATGTTCATTTTGGCTTCGCTTCTTAATTCAGTTTATCACAATTCTTTAGTTCTATAATTTGTACAGACCATTTTTTTATTCAATTCATCCCAATTCTTTAGTTCTGCAATTTATGTAGATCACGCTTCATTTGGTTATGTCGAGATTTTATTTTATGCATTTCACTTTATAAGAATTCTACAAAGTTAGTGAAAAGAAAATCGCGCGAATAAGCATCGTTACAAACTTAAGATCGAATTTCATTGGAAACAAAGGTCTATATTTCCCATAGACATTAGAAACAAAGGAAAACACAATGCAAATATATAATGATGATATTGTGTAAGGGATAATAAGATGTCTCAAAATGTTACAAGTAACCCCATTAACATTTTACAACAGCTTTTAGAAAAAATACTTCATTTTTTTTAGTAAGAATTTTTGCAAAGTATGTTATTTCGTTTAACGCAAAATGGGCTTTTGAATTTTCCATCTCGGAAACAAATTCTTTTAATTTCTTGGATGAATACAGGAATAGGTGATATATTAACAGGTACGTAAAATATCCAATGCTCAGATATGTAAACATAATGAAAGAAATTTGAATCATTTACATTATAAAGGGAAATCATCTTGGTGCTACTTACATTTTTGAAAATGAGTTTTGCTTCACGAGAGTATTTTGTAATTATAACTAAAATTGTAAAAATATCAAATTTATAATTAATTGTTTCAGTTATTCCTTTTATTCCATTGTTGAAATTAACCATTAAGTGTTGATATTCTGACAGATGAAATATAAAGATACATTATCATTGCTTATTAAATATGATTGCTTAAACAATTTTCTCACTCACATTATTTACTGCAATTCAGAGAACGAGTATCTTTACAAGAAACTCAAACTATAAATTCAAACAATGCTTAAAGTATTTAATTTTTTTACTTGACAGTATTTTGAGTATTTTGAATATGATTTCTTGATGGTTTGTACTTATATGTACAGGCATAACACACAAGTTAAATTGTCAATTTCTTAAATTATTAGAAAATCTAATCAATATTGGTCATAAAGAATTTCAATAAACATGGGACTTTAGCTTAGTTTGATGTTCTATCCAAAGACAGCTGCACAAAGTATACATAAAAATCTTAACATAGAAAAACTGTACTTTTATAATACTATTTATATGTATTACATTCGTATTACTGTTTTAAAAATCTTTGTTTTATTGTTAACACCTTTTGAAACCTATTTCATTTTATAAAATGATATTCCACCAAAATAAGATGAAATTTTATTTGAGAAAAGAATAAATCACAAAAGAAAATGGACAATATTTCGTTAAAAATTTGTCAGGTTGGAAAAATCGTTCGATAAGAAGAAATAAAGATATTCTCTTTTGACTCGTCAATTTAATGACAGAATAATTCAAGCGTTTATCCAGCCAAGATTCACGTGAAATATTTTCGCGCCTTTATCGTTTTTCAGTCTACGAAATAAATATCTCAAGCTAGTCTCAACGGCGAAACTATTAAAATAAAACGAGAGAAAAGGCTGCAAAATATTTCAACTTCTAGATATAATGAAAAATCACAGGAAGAACAAGAAAAAAAAAGACTTCAGAATTCTATGAACTAAAAATCTAAAAGAAGCAAAAGCGAGATATTTTTTTGGAACAATTTTGGCAGCTTTCATTTCGGACGAAAGTAGCTTGACAGAATGTCAGCGTTTATTTAATGCTACGTGCGCAATTTTTGTTTTAATGAAATCCTTTTTAATACATATCAGAAATGTGCTGATTTTTAATAACGTCAGGTATGCTTCTAAGCTGAAAGAAAAAGGAAATTAAATTAAAAGTTGTCATACAGTTCAATACATGTTAAGTGGGAAATTAAAGTATTTCTTTTGTTTTTCAAGCTGTGATTTGAAAATTAATTTAAGTAAAATTTCAGTGTCAAGGAAAATTTTTCTTTTAAAGAGATAATTTTAATAAAATAACTGAATCAAATATTGTTTGAAATATTGAATTAAAAATGTACTTTTGAATAAAATTATGTTTAAAATAACTAGACAGAATTTTTATTCGTGTGTAATAGGCATAAATACATAAGAATGTGAATTCATTCTAATGTAAAATATTTTTGCGAATTGCATTTTTCTGAATCAAAAATTCGATTGAGAAAAAAGAATTACTTGATAAAGTATTTATTCTAATTCATAGATATAAAATCGTTCTGCATTCTTACAGGAAAAGAAAATGTGTTACTTTAAACATTTTCACTGTTTTTAATAATTTTTTTTATATTCAGTATATTCCGTTAAGGGAGCTAAACATTCATAATATGAAAAATGTAACATTAAGGTTTAATACATACTATTAACTACATCTTTAAGAAATTAAATCTTTAAATATAAATACATTTTAAATTAAGAGAAAATAAGTCCCCACACAGTATTAAATTTATTTAGATGCTTTATAGTGATCATTATAATATTCACTCAAAAGAGAGTAGAATGAAACTGTATTATTAGAACTAATGAGAGTTTCTTAATATTTTTTACATTTGGAATAAATAATTTGATGATTTGTGTACAGGGGAAGTATATCGATAGAAATAATACAGAATCTGTTATTTAAACACCAGTCAACAGAAACATTGGTAAACCGAAAGCGTACCAGTCGGTTTATTCACACTGGCGCATTCTGTAGAAGTTCCGTTAGGGCATTAACTTCTTCCCAACCGATTGTTGATAGACGCTTCCTGCATCGCTAGTGACAAATCACGCTCTAGGTAAAATGCCGTTCGTAATGCTGACTAAACGTAATTAATATTATCTCAGTCCCATGAAGGAATCTTCAGTATTTGAAGAATGCGACCAGGAAAATATTCAAGACTGGCTCAAATATGATGTCGATGAATGGCGGATATTGAAATCAATGCCACTGTTATCGGAGACCAAGACTTTTGCAACGACAACCATTCTAAAAAATGAGCATCTAGCGAGGAAGTCTTTCACTTTCTTGAAACCTTTCTGAAGTGGTTAGAACAAGTTTGCTTTTAATGACGTCACGCGAGGGCTATTGGTGACAGACTTCATAATTCTGAACCTTGATCAAGTGACGAGGAAGACACATGAGCTGGCAACTCCCTCTCCTAACTTCTACACCAAGACCACGGGAGGACTTTTAGTCTCCATAGGTTAAATGTGCATCAGCTGCGTCCACCCGAAGGGTCTTTAGCGTCCTCAGCACACTAACCTACAACTCGATGAAAATTGCCAACCTCAAGTTCGCGACCATGACCACTAGGCTATCGCTGCCGGTTAGAACAAAACAAAAGTGTGATGCTGTCTGTTTGGCGATAAAATGCTTAGGATATTTATCGGCACAAGAAACTGTTAGTCCGTTAAGAAGCAATTAAAAAAAATTTGGGATTCTTTTCCTAAACTGTAAGCCTAATTTAATGACAATTTTGAATTCGCAATTCTAAGTAGCCATTTGTCTGTGTTGCTTGCAGGACTTGATATATAAATGTATCCAGTTTTGTGTTTAATATCCAAGTTTCTTTGTTTTATATTGCTCCTTTGACACTGGAATTTGCCTTTCTGTAAATGATCGCTTATGCGAAAAATCAATTATCTGAACACATATAGAAGCAATTATTTCGGATAATCGATGTTCTACTGCAATATTATAAAATTAGTAAACATGAAAAAAATTTTCAAAAATAAATTTACAGTGTTTCTACTAAGAATTACAATGCAGTAGAGAGGTAACAGAGAGATGTATTTTTATTTTCTTTTTTGATAGGTATTAATTTTCTTTCTACAGTTAATTGTCGAATTGACTTGTGCGTTAAATCATTCGTAATCATCAAATAAAGAAGAATAAGGATATTAAACAAAAAGAGTAAATTTAGTAACGCATATCAGAAAAAATGTAGTCAATTTTAATGAAGCACAGAATGTATCACTTTATTTAAATTACATTAAATTGCCTAAACATCATGTAGATTTAAGACATTCTAACCAAATTAACAAATACGTTGTAAGCGACAACGATTTTTTAGCCATGTTTATATAATGAAAGGCTATATAATTTTTAACTATTGGGTAATTTTTAGCTTAAAATTTCCTTGCATTTTTAAAAAAAATAAAAACGGCGATGATTCTATATTTTATGCGTTTGCGAAGGGAATCGAATAGACGTTATATGATAAAGATGAACTTTTATTTTTATACAAGAAAGATGCAATGAACGAAAAAAGAAATATTTTAATAAAACCGCATGTTCTTATTCATTTTAATCTCCATAATAACAATTGCAAATTTATTTAAAAAAAAAAAAAAAAAAAAACCCTCTAGCGAAACTTTAAAAAAAAATTTCTTTTGTTTTTATAGACTGCAGTTTAATGGGAAATTTATCAGCTGACACAAAAACTACATTTACATGTAATTAAACCGGATGCCAAAATTAAGCCTAAATATTCTCAAAAAAAGTTTGAGAGGCTGGAATAACACCAACGATTACTTTCTTCTTTCTTTCTCTTTGCATAATCTCAATTAATTAAAAAAAAATAGCCATTAAACATATTTTCTAGCTCTTTCTTATACAGAGTATTAAAACCTAGAGAATTATTCCTCGATATTTGCTTGCAAAAATATTTATCATCTTACAAAAAAGGAAATTATTTCATTTTAAGATATGATATGTAGAAATTTTTTTTTTGATATAATCGTGCATTCACAAAATTATAATAAAAATTGTTTTAAACGTTCAATACTACGAGACAAATGTATTGAAAACGCACTTATACCAAAAAGCTTCTATAATGCTATTCTTAAATGTTTATTTATTGTTGCGTCTTACTTTAAACTTTCATTGTTATCCTGCCTTTTATAAATATATATGAATTTGTAAATGCTGTTCAGAAATGTATAATTTTCATTGTATGAAAGAAAAATAGGTGAAAACTTATAGATAAAATACAGATATGTGTAGCTTTATTAATAATAGATTTCCTGATAGAAATATAGTTTTAGAAAAGAAAAAGGAAAGAACAAAGTGAAGACAAAAGTTTCCGGGAAAAATAATGTAATAAGCAACATTTTAGAAATAAATTTCATCAAAAGATCATTTGTTTTATAACTCTGGTGTCCTATAGGTCTTTCTTTTATTTTTAAGTAAATGCCCAGCATTTGCGCTTGGCTCACAAAATTCAAACTAAGAACTCAATACCCATTTTACTTCACTAAACGTTTTAGTAACTGTTAGTTTAAAAAATAATAAAAGTAAATCTCTGCTTCACAGGGAGATAATATATAAGTAAATACAGCTAGAAAAAAAGATGCAAATTGAAACGAGTCTAATTACTAAGCATATATTCTAAAACTGTCTAAGCCTATATTCGAATTCTGCGATTCACTGTTAGTGTCAATGGTGGGTAATAAATATAACCGAATGCAAGATCTCTTTCATGCGGTCTTAATGTATCTAAAATAATGTCTCTTTTTAAACTCGGCTACGATCTCTACACTTTTCTATAAAATGTGATTTCGTCTTAAATTTCTCCTTAAACCTAAATTGTAAGCTCTTCAAATATATCACCTAGTTTGATAAGTATTTTCTCCCTTAAATTTTTCTTCTAGTATAATATCTAATTCCATCTTTTGACTGCTTAGAGAAGAAGAAATATAGAAAATCTGAATGGAAAATATGAAATCTGAAAATCTGTAGTTTTTCTTTAATTTACTTCGTAATCTACTTGTTTAAAGTTCCGGAAAGGAACATGGACGCACTGAAAGAAATAGAATCGATAGAGCAGAATGAAATTGTACAAATGGATGTAAAAGAAATAGAGAAATTCATAAAACTATATTTCTATATTAGATTATGTACTGATTTTATTTAAAAACGCTGATCATCATTCTTTCTTTCCTCATTTGTTTAAGATTATTAATCCAAAAACACCATTTACAAAACGGAAAAAAACGTTTTATTCGTGCAGAACTGAAATTCCTTACGTTGTAAACTACATTCAAAATTAAAAAAAAAAAGGTATTAAAGAAAGTTATGATGTTTTCTTGATAAGATCGACCTACTGGACTATTTTGCTTAATCCTAATTTTCAGGAAAATGTGCGTAGTAAAAGTGTTTGCAATAATTCTGCCATGTTTTGGTAAATTTGGACAATTTTAAGTAAAGCTCATAATTTTTATGGAAATTTTTTTTTTCGCTTTTTGAAAAAACGTTGGGTTTGTATAAGTCTAATCAAAGTTAAGGATACAGCCTATAAGGATCTAATGTCAGTAATATTGAATTTAAAAACGAGCTTCACCACACCCAAGAAAATAAAATTACGCATTCAGATATTTGAAAAAAAATTACATCAATTTCTAAAAGCTTCTTTTTGAGATTATCCATTTCAATCAATACATAGTAAGTCCAAAATTGTTAGCCAAATTTCTTGAAAACATTTAAACACAAATACATCATATTGGGTGTGAATTTTATTTATTTATTATTACATATATATTTCCCCCTAACTTTTGAATTTCTTATAATGTATTGATTTGTACCTTTTATGATGAAAATCATTTCTTAAATTTAGTACAAAGTTCTGAGCTAATTTTTACATTACACTAACAGAAAAAAAAATCAAAATTTCATTTAAACATATGATGAATAAAAATTGTAAGGAAATTTATTCCACATTTTCCAATTCTTAAACTTACATGATATTCATTTAACTGAATATATGTAGGATATAAATACCAATCTACTTTGAACAAAATTTACTAAAAATGTTTTGTTTAACGTTGATAATGGAAATAACCAGACTTTCACAAATGATAGTGATTAATTGATATTAAATGTGATCTTCCTGAAACCCACCTTTCTAATCTCTTTTTTTAAAGAAAATATTATATAATGCATTTGATTGTGCCTTTCTTATACAAATCACATCTCTCTTTCAGAGGCTCATTCTAACAGAATAAAAGGAATTGGATATCATCTGATCATTTTATTGCATCACAAGACATCAAACAAACATTATTTATTGCTTCCCAAATATGACCAGTCTTTATCTCACAAATGCGTGGCTTAGTGGTTGATTTATCTTCAAGATACGTGTCGATAGAATCCTTTTATACGTAAAAAGATTCTCATTTAGAGTAATATTTAATCTCTGTTGCTCTTACAATAAAAGTAGAAATCAGGCTCTCCGAAATTAGTGAGTATTTTCTTTAAGTGATATGTTATAAGCCACTTAAACGTCTTACGATTAAGTTATAACGTTAATGTCTTAATTTATTTTATCATTTATAATTTATTTTGAAAACAACTATTTGTTCTTCATACGGTAATATTAGTGTTAAGAAAATTCCATATTGTTATTTTTTCACAAGTAATTATTTTTAAAAAATAATTTTAAATCACATACAATTTATAAATTATAAGTTTAGTTTCAAGTCAAGTTAGAAATTTCGATAAAATGTATAAATATGATAGTTTAAAAATGTTAGTCATATAAATAATGATAAGAACTGCTAATAGAGGTACTCTTACTATTTTGGACTTGTCCAGGGGAGACTTTCGGAATTATAGCTCGTTAAATTTATTTTTCTGCATTAATCTTAAAGAAAGTTAAATGCAGTTCTATTCAACAAAATATATCATATCTTATTTTGTTTGAATTAGGATTGAATATTTAAAACTCTTTATTCTATTATTAAAAAACATATGTCATGATAATTTAAAATCAGAACGAAAAAATTCAGCAAAGTTGGAATATCATATCATAAGCTTTATTTCTGAATAAATACTCGCACATTATACTTTCTAATTTTATTTGAAAAATTAATAGGAAAAATTCTTTTTTATGTTATTGATTTGTAGATTTAATTACTATTGTGTATGCTTTGAATTGCTTTGATTATCACTAACAAGAATACAATTTTAAATTATGAATTTTTTTAAATGAATAAGTGTTTGTATTTTAATAAAAATTTTCAGCTTCAATTCATTTGAAAAAATTGTTATTCATTTTATTGTTATTGTTTTTAATATTAATTATTAAATGTTTTTAATAGCCATTATTATTTAAGATTAATAATCTTGAAAAGTATTTTCGAACAACACTTTAAGTAAGCTCTATAATTAAAAAAAGGTTTACCGAATAAGTTACTTAAATGAGACGAAAATTTGATAGGTATGATGCATCTGTACAGGCAAATATAGAATTTCAGAGAAATCTAAATGTTATTCAGAATATATTACTATAAGTAATAACTAAGGAATAATCCCCGCGCTCGCGTTTTGGTCCTCTGTAAATTGTTATACAGCTCACTAATGAATCATAGAGTTGAAAGATGTTCCCTTTGGGAATTCTTGCAGAATTCTCTAGGCTAAATCCAGGAAGGTTGGTGGCATCTATTCATATATTTACTTTATTGAAGGTAGATATAATGTTCTATATGTCCAGAAAGATTTTGAAAATCCCGAAAACAACGAGTAAAGAAGACTGTTGTATGTGGTCAGATATTATCGAGTGAAATGAAAGATCGAAATGTCGTACACAGAATAAAAGCGTTGGGAAACTGTAGAGTATCATTGATATATAAGAGTTATGGACGTCAACGAAGGGTTCAGTTATCGAATGAAATGACACCCTAGATTATAACTCACGAATATTAAACTATTTGCCGCACGACAATTGAAGTTAATATCTCCAAGCTATCCTAGAATGTTTCCATAAACGTCTTCTCTAGTCACTGCCGCTCCCTTTGAAGAGGAGTTAACTTTGAAAAACAGTGTTATGCGATTCTGGATTAATTGACCCCAGAGTCAATACAAAAGTGCTTGTTGATGTACATTCGTGAGAGATAGTAAGCAAAATGAGCATTATGGGCTAAAAGCTAATTCTTTAAGTCACCTGCTAATGATACTAGTGACTACAGAAAATTTGGTTATTTATTAGATCATACATGCATAGAAATCATGTACTGTGAGAAATACTTTAAACATTATTTCGTTCTCGTGTTCTGTTGTCTATATAGGTTTATAAGAGCCTTAGTGATGCTGTTTTTTGCCAAAGTTCAACAATACTTCCATTATCGTGATCGAGAGTATCTCTTCGACTTCAATTTTGAGAGATTTTACAATTTAATCCCTTTGCATTGTTTATATTAGTTGTACTTTCACGTTCTTCATAAATATACATACTTATATGTTGTGGTATTGTGTCTTATTAGTCTTGTTGAAGGATAGATCAAGTCTTTGAGACAAATTCTTCAAGAAATCATGAACGAGATGAGATGAAGTAAATAAATCTTCTCTGTCGAGCTCCATACCATTAAAAAAATCGTCTAAAGGAGCCTTATAAAAATTACAAATGGAGTCGATTGAAATAGCTTTATCCAAGCGTATCCACTACTAAGCATACACGTGGTAGTTTGGAAGCTCATATTTCCCTTAATGGTAAAATCACCGCGAGTAGTTTTCTTATTATACCTTAATAAGCCATAAGGTTTTCCATAACTGTAGGTTTGAAAATTTTATCTTTGAAGGAAGGCTAAACAAGCAAATATTAAATATATTATATCAATTATTTTCATAAATTATGTATGAAAATCATTGGTATAATCAAACTGAGTTGGCATAATCAGTCAGAGCTCTGTTTCCTTAGAATTGAAATTTCCATCTTTTACTAATCATCCTGAAATTTAGGTGTGATGTTTAGAAGTTCTATTAGTTTTTCATTGGCTGTGTATGCGTTTTCTTTATTTAGTGTTCTGACATTATTCAAACATACCATTGAACATCGTTGAGTGATGGTATTGCTGTAATTCAAATATCGAATAATATTTCGATTTAACCACCCTGCTTCCCTTTATCCATTCACAAAGTCCTTCACACATAGTGATACATACGTGAACTCACATTCAAAGCCCTTCAACCGTAAAAGTAAGTATATAGAATGAATTTCAGATGAACATTGTACACTAGAATGGAGTTACTTATTATTTGCACACCATCTATATGCTAAGTTGCGATGCCCGTTAACCAATATTTAATCATTCGAGAGCTGGTTCAAACTGTATTTAACAAATGAAATTTCGTTAAGATAACTCATTTTTGATGTATCGGTTCTTGTTTTGGTATATATTATGAAAGTACGTTTTATTTACTTATGTGTCTCAAAATAAACATCTTTTAGATGATTTAAACTAATTTTTTTTCCTAGAATACTATAATAATCTCGATAAGAGAAACTTATTTATTTGTCACTTTCCTCTTGAGAAAGAGGGGAGGGGTATAAATTTTAAATCTACAACTAACTTGCAGTTGAAGGCTTACAATTTCTTTGCAAATGTAGATTTATTATAGGATTTTATCATTTTTGGCTTCAAAGAATTAAATCAAATTGCGAGGTACTGTAATAAACTGATTCATACACGCACGCACGCACGCACGCACGCACACACACACACACACACATATCAAACCAGATGAAATAGCGAAAAAATTGGGATTTTTCTACGAAGCAATACGTCTTTTAAAAGTGATGTAAACTCAAATAAAATAAAATAATAAGTAATTTTTAAATGTGAAATACACGAGATATGCTATTATGTAAAATAAAATCTTTTGCAGACTGTAAAAATGTTTAAGAAAAAATCACACTTATATTTTTTATTCTGGTAGTCTCATTAAATCTTGAACATTTTTTAATACCATTTCTCGAGAAGTTACAATCGATTATTGAGATTTATTTTTTTAAAGGAATGGAAAGAAATCGAGTTATTTCCCCTTTTCATGGCTTCGAGTGAAACGTATTACTGACTTCATTATCCTAGGATTCAAATGAAAAAAAAATGACCCAGCTGACGCCTGCAAGTTTTCAGTGGAAAAAATAAAAGTCTTAACGAAAAGAAGTATTCTTGTTATATTAGCTCTTGAAATGTGTTCATGAGAGTGAAAGATAAGAAGCTGAGTTTAATGCCATTTTCATTATTAAACGGGGTTTTCTTTGCCTTATTAAACTCTTGATTTACGAGTTATTCCGAGATAAAAAAAAACAAATCTCTGAAAACCTGTACCTACAGTGTCTTCTCTGGATTATTGAAGGAGGAAGCTGGTTTCTCAAGTATTTGGAAGAGCCAAAATTTCTGCTGAGCTCTATTTTTGCGTAGAAGAATGGGTTTCTTTCTTTTGTGTCAGGGAAAATGAAAAGCGTCATCATGGATTTAGTTTTATCAGAGGGTAAAATATAACGCTTACTTTGTTCAAGATTTGGCAAAGATATGTGAAATTGGGCAATCAATCTATTCGTTTCTGATAGAGAAACACGTGGACGTTTGGAAAATATATATAAGGAGAAGAGGATTTATTGAGCGGTCCAGTTCCTGCTTGGTGGTGGAAGTATGATTCAAATGTAAAAAAAAACTTTATTTTAAAAAATTTTTAAATAAAAAATAATTATTCTCCAAATACTTTAATAAGTTTAAATATGATGAAATTGCTGTATTTGAAAAAAAAAAGATCCAGTTAAGTACATTTAATACCCTACATGAGAATATTATTGACAGATAACTGCAAATATATTTTTGATCTCTAACAATTTACATTAATAAATAATACTGATGATTAGAAGTTATTCAAAATTAAATATGATAACTGACAGTAAGCATGAAATTCTACTTCTAAAAACTACGAAGCCTTTCAACGGATTTTTCTTAACTCAGATTCTTTCTTCTGTCTTGTTTGTAGGATTATGTAATGAGTTTAGTACTTTCGTATCCAATGTAATAATTAAAGCTGTTAAATTGAAACAACGGGTATGTTTATTGTCAACTAAAGGAAGGACGTCACTTTGAATTTTAATACAAACATGTTATTTTTCTTTTTCATGCTTCATTACATTCAAACGAGTAACTTTTTAGAATATTTTAATTATATCAATAATAATTAGAATAGTGTAAATAAGTTCATTCATTTTCAATGCATGAAATTTTGCAAAATGTGTTGAAAAATATCACGTTTATTTAGACAAGAATTTTTGCAAACACAAAGTGAAAGCTATAGTTGATAGTTTTAATTCCCCCTTTTATGTGTCTTTTGAAGAGTAACGAATTTAAAACTCTTTCTTGAACTCAATAATTTTAAATGCAGTACTGACTCTATAATCCGTCGTTTCACATATCCGTCCGTGTTCTAGAAAGTCATCCCTCACTCAGACTTACAAGTTATAGAAAATATTATACCTTCAAATTTAATGGAATAATATTAAATATCAATAAAAATAATACTGTTTTTGTAGTTTTAGTTATTTTATGTGTTTGAAACTTTATTTGTGTATACTGTATTGAATTTTAAGCTATTATTTCATAGTTTCATTTTTATATATGTTGTTCTTAACAATTTACCAATAATATCACATTTTCTGTAATCTGACAGTACTTTTGCCTGATACCTGTCGGATTACAGAAAGCGTACTGTAATAGAGATTGTAAAGATATAATTTTAACGACACTTATATATACAAGACAATTTTGCATAAAGAATAAAAATGAAGAGGCTATCTCAAGAGGACAAAGACACATTATATCAGTTACCTAATGAACAGTTACATATGAGCAAAATATAGTCCCATTTAAGTCAAATGCTGCACTAATTTGACAGAAAAGTAAGCTAAATATAATTTAAAGAAAACTGTTAACATTTCAATAACATTATTTCCCCCCCATTCATTTATCAGAATTTAGTAGTGTTTCAAACGGGCATTTCTATTTAAAGCTAAGAAAATTGTCTAAAAAGTCCAAGACCCAATAAAAACAATTTTAAAACTTTTAAAATGAATATCACAAAAAGATGGTTAATATTTCTAATGTGACAGAACAATTATCATTTTTTCGCCGTTATTTTAATTTTCATGATGAACAACAATTTATTCATTTTGCAAATATTATTATTGCTTGTACATAATAAAGCATACAATTTTGATGTACTACATAAAAAAATTCAATATATATATATATAAAAATTCCCACGAACTTCACAAAAATTTGTAATTTTATTCGGTCATATTTTCAATTTTTTTTATAAGAAATTAGATTTTTTTAACTATCGAAATAAATGAAATAAATAACCTTATAATACATTATATGCCTTATTATTATTCAATACTCAATGTAATCTTTTAAAATTTCATATGTATATTGTTTCATTCAACAATGCAATGTTTAAAGTGATTAATTGATATATTCATTGTGGTTTTTTAATGTCTCGCTAGAAACAATAGGAAGGCTACAGGTGACACTTATCGTAATTTTTAATTATGATCAAGTTACAGGAGTCTTCTAATGCTGGGTGTCTTCCTGCAGAATCACGCTTTTCTCAGTATGTGGCCTTTAATTCAAACAGATTTAACGTGCATCATACTTTTTACACAATAGTTTTAGTAATATATGTATATATATATATATATATATATATATATATGCGAATGCAATTGTTTTATCAACGTCACACTGAGAAGCAACACGAGCACTGTAGGCGAAAGACCACGTAATCTTGAAACTCGGTCAATTGATGAGGATGATTGCTGAACTGGTATCTCCCTCTTCGAACTTCTGTACCTTCCAGGGAAAAGACTTGGGACTTCGATTAGATATAACGTGTATCAGCCCGCTTCACGGTAGGTCTTTAGTATCCTGAGGCTCGAATTACGATTCTTCGGAAACATTATCAGCCACGATTTCCCAACCATATCCACTAGACTACCACAGCTATTGTTGAGAATCAAATACCGCATGTTGGGGATAGCGTGATTGTGGAGAATGCCGTACATCTGAAGCGTCCTCTTCGTTACTTGACCAGGGTTCAAAATTACGAAGTAACCCTTGTATTGTTTCTAGAGCGAATTTAAAAAATTTCTCAACATATCAATTAAGTCATTGTACTGTTAAATGAAGCATTATATGTAGCAGTTTGTTTCTGTAAATATTGAAAATTATTTGCTCCATGCATTCAATACGTATCTTGAAAGAACATGCTATTAAAAATTTTATAAAAAGATAATTTTATACAATATTATTTACTATATTTAATAGAAATCATTTTTGTCTCATATAAATACACATGTACTTTTATGAAGTTGCATGTTATGCATCTCCTATTGATCAGTTGTTAAAAAAGGCTAGACTATAAAAGTCAGATATTGGAAAATTTTGTGGGTAATTAATTTTGAGGTTTACTATTCTTTATTTTCTTGCACTTTATATCCGATCCCTTTCTAGAAATAATTATTGCTTTTCTAGAATAACATTTATAGCTGCAAATTAAATAAACTCCATTTTCAGTATAAAAGCGCGCAATCATCAAATAACTCCTTCATAAAAGAGTGCATTATCCGTTATCCATCTAGATCTTGACAAAAATTTACTCCCTCTGATTCTTTTACAGACCATTTCCCGATATACCAAACAGGATTGGGAAAGAAAACAATTTAAAGCTAAATGATTATGTATGTGCATGCTTTGCTTCTGGGGAAGTGTTACTCATTAATTCTACTCGCAATAAAAATGTCGATAACAGTATTGCAGACTTCCAATTGGTAGAAACCTAAATATGAATTGTAATAAATGAGTTGTAATAATAAATAAAGGTTGTAAGTATTAACTTTGTGTTAAAAACTACCTCGAATTTGAAAAGTGCATCTAATGTCTTATTCTTTGCTAAGATGGTATTTGAAGAATGACGTGAGCTGCAATTTATATATATCATTTGAATGTTACTTTTGCCATGTAGTCATCGGGCTTTAAAACCTTTACATTTGTGTTATGAATTATGTGTTATTGATTTTATGAATATGAAAATTCTTTAAATAAGACTTAGTCCAAGTTTTATACTGAAGAAATACAATAGGGATGCATTGAGAATTTTTTTTTCTATTTCAGAATTGCTACATTTTGTCATTTCTGCTTTTTGAAATCAAAGCTTGGTGTTAATATTATCTAGAGAATACAGTTTTGGACCAAATTGATATTAAAAAGCTTTTGCTGAATCTGAAAGAATTTTCATAAAAGCCTCATTCAAATATTCATCAAAATTGTTAAAAATTTTACGTTAATGCATTTGCTTAAAAAATAATTTTTTTTAAAATTGCATGTAACAGATAATAGTAATACGTACGCATAATCTAGGACAAATAAGAAGTACTCTTCCATAATATTTCAAATTTCACAAAAATGTGCTACTTATAAACTAACGCACACATAATCAATACAATTAAAGAATTGATGAATTTTTTTTTTAAATATTGTTGGTGTGTTGATTGACTGAGTTCTTTTGAAACTTGTCCAAGTAACATTTGTCTACGAGAAATTGTCTGTATACATATGTCTTTTTGAGCGGCGAATGGTGCTTTGTGCTCTGTTGTTAACTTCGAACAATAATGGAAAAATAACAATATTCTAAAAAAATAGATGGACTACAAGCTGTTTTTGCAGAAACAGGCGTAAAAATATTTTATAAATGAAGGTATGAATTTCCAGTTGAGATTTAAGTAGCAAATTCATATAGAAAGGCCTCTCAAATTTTCTTTTAAATGTAAAAATCAATAAAAAAGGAATAATTTACAAATAACAAAATGTCACGATTTTTTTCCTAAACGTTTGAAAGAAAAATATTGATCGCTTTTTTATGAAACTATAAAATATATATAAGAATACTTATATATATAACATAAATGGGTCATTCTATTGTTAAACATAAATTTAAAACAGCTGTAATATTTTTCTTATGAATAGCAGTTATTTTAAATGTTATTTATTTTACGCACATAGAGTTTAAGTATGCTCTTTTTTTATTGCCTGATATAGCATGGTTAAAGCTAAACTGAGAAGGCTATGCAACATAAATATGTCTGAGTTCTTTATTGAGCGAATTTTTCGTAAAAATATAATATTCTTAAATAGATTACTACATAAAGTTGCATTGAAATTGAAAGATTTCCCCCTATGAACTGGTAAGAAAGCTTAGTACATGCATTTTAGGAATGTAATCTATGTTTAAAAGATTTAATGTTTTTTATTTCTATTATCTGAAATATTAAAGTGAGAACACGCAAAAAATTTAAACAGTAATATAGATTGAATGTCTTTGTGGGAGCTGAAATATTGGTATTTAGAGGGTGCTGCTGTGAACATCTCAGCACTTGTTGAAAATTATCTTACGTAGAGAGGCATTGTATCCAGTGTGATGCATACTTCGTTCATAAATTTTCACACCAGGGTTACATACGTGAATACATTTGACACACACAACACTTTTATATAATTATGAAGGTATCGCGTTTATATAAATTGTCTCATTGTGAATTAAGAATATTCTTTACGCACTTGAATCAATAGCACAAAAATTTTCAATAAACTTCAAATTATCAAAATGTATTGCTCATGTGAAAGAAATGTGTCATTTTTTGTTTTGTAAATTTTAGTTTATCACTACGTATGTGTTTTTAAATGTATTTTTCAATCCTATTATCATACCTTATTTTACATATTTCAATAGAAATTTTTGTAGAAAAGCTCTCTATAATGAAAATCAAGTAATAGAGTAAAATTATCTTTGAATGACTCCTTCTACATTTTCTACAATTTTTTTTATTGAAGCAGAAAAACATTTTTTTCATTAAAAATAGTTATAAAACAGTGAAAATACTCTTTAATTAAAAATATGGGACAAACCATACTACTACTACTACTACTACTACTACTACTAATATATATATATATATATATATATATATATATATATATATATATATATATATGATTTTTACATTTTGAGACGCCTTTCAACACTAGATGTTACCATTTGTTCTTTTGGTTAAAAGCTCAAGCATGAGAGGCGCAAACACGGCTAGCGCAAGCTAGATGGAAGAGTGCGACCAACAGAGAAAGAAGTGCGATCTGATAGTTCTTTAATATGTATAATCAATAGTTTTATTTTAACTTAGTAAGTGCTGTACAATTATATATGGTTTAATTAAAAGTCATCTTCTAAAAATCCGTTTTGTTATTGAATCCAGAAATCCCCTAGACATCTTTAAAACGAGCCATGTACCCCATTTCTGTATTTAGGATTCTACATTTTTAAAAAATGGCGGCTCTGGCCGGGATGGAAAAGTAACTCATCAATCAGAATTCAGCGCACCTTGCCATCTCACTACAACATTACCATCTTGGTAATTTTGTCTTAAAAATAATGCATGTTGTACTTTTGGAACAGTTTTGAAGAGGAGTTTATGGAATGAAAAAGTGGCCTTTGCACTAGGAGTTCGAGGAAAGAAGTACTTCCTGTAATTGGAGTTTACAATAAATGCATCCCGCTTTCCTGAAATTGCCGCTGATAACAAGATTTTATCATCGAAGTGCCATCCAGGTGAAAAGAATTCTACATTCCGCTTAGTGAAAAAAATCATCCCGATTTTTGAAGTGTCTATTTGGATACTTCGTAATGTTGTAATATTCGATTTCAATTACAATCTAGTGATATTTTGTGATAAATTACCATTAAGTGTGCCTTTGAGAGACCGAAAATCGCCAAGAAATCCGACAGAATCCTGGGTGGGATCGCGCAAGTATTATCTCTCTATTGTTAAAAGATTTTTTTTGAATATATATATATATATATATATATATATATAAATTACCAATTCTTTCTCAGTAACGAAAAATTTAAGGAGTAGAAAGCTATTATATCTGACCTTGAACCGTTAAAAGAGAGTGCTGTCTATTCATCATTTTATGCTGATTTGTTTTTTCTCTCCTTAAAACATTAAACAAGAATTATTACTGATTGTAAAACTCAAGCACTCGTAATTTTTTTTTCTGTTTATGAAAAAGTGTATGCTAATACTTTTTTTTTGTTTTGTTCATGCAGATATCTTTTCATCTTTCGAATACTAGGAATATATGATCCTCTTAATTCATTTTGTATTTCTCATTAATCTTTAAGTATATACATTTGTTCTGTAATAGCATATGAGATTTCTTTTTCAATTTAGAATATATTTCGAATTTCTTCTGTTAAAAGAAATTATATGTGAAAAGTGTTTGTTTTATGTTATATATTGAAAAAATAATATCAAGAATTGAAAAGTATTTACTTTATTTTTCTTTTGAATGATTTCTTTTTATTGAATGTTGAAAATCTTAGTACTCTAAATATTGTATATTATTTTTAAGTTTGTATGTATATTATGGTTGAGAACGTAAGTTATTGCGAATTTTGCATAAACATTTATTCTAACTTTCGCAGAATCAATTAAGCAAACCCAGCTAAATAATTTCATTCAACTGAATTTAAAAAAAAAAAAAATACTAGATCATTTTATTTTCAGAATAGCTAATTGTGTTATAAAATATTTCAAACTTTATTCGCCCAAAATGTCTTATTTATAGAAAGGTAAGAAAGAGGACTTGCTTAACCTAGCAGTATAACAAAGTTTGGAAGCAACAGCTGAAATGACTTAGCCAATGTTGAAAAATTGAATTATAAATAGCACAGGGTATGACGAGGAAGACACCAAATTGATGTATGATAATATAATCGAAGAAAGGAAAGAAAAAGAAGAACTTGAACTGGCAAAGAAGAGGAGACAAGATGAGGTAGAATTAGAGAAGTTAAGAATCAGGCCCAGATTAAGTTGAGTCAAGGAACATTGGCGTTAAATACTCGTACACCGAGTAATAAATTGAATAAGTTACTACATAAATTCGATATGAAAAAGAGATATCAGTCTATGTTAGATATTATTTGAGCGTCAAGCTAATATGATGTCCGCACCTAAAAAGTTTTGGGTTACACATTTGATGAGTCTACTCTCACAAGAAATAACGCAACTAATTGCTCGAGAGCCTGAAGAAAGGGCGAAAGATTATGACCATGTGAAACTACTGCTGCTCAAAAGATTCAAATTAACTCCTGAGAAGTTTTGACAGTTATTTGTCACTCACCAGAAACGTGCTGAGAATACATGGCGAGATTTCTACCAAGAAATTCAAACATTCTTTAATGGATGGATTGAGGGACTTAACGTCAAAATCTTTGACCAGTTGCGAGATCTGATAAAAGCAGATCAAATGAAGAAAAGAGCTCCCGTTGAATTTAAAGATTATCATTTAGGCGAATGGCCCAGTATCAACTCGCCAGAGGATTTAGCCGAGAACCTCGAGGAATTTGAAGATGTCCGGAGGACAATGAAACCGAAACTATGCTTCTCACCATCTTTTCGGAAGCAAGAAGCCAGATTGCCGAATAAGTTCGCTGATTTCGGAAGATGTGAAAATCGCCACAGGAGAACTGAAAATTTCATTCCTGAAAGTAGATACTATGAGACTCATCCGAGTAGGAATTTGAAAAACGAATGCTCAGAAAATGTTTCATTTTCAGTTCTCCAAAACATTTACGCTACAATTGTCCTGAATTAAAGAAAGAGTCGGAACCTGAGAAACCATCGAACTTTGAAGTACAAACCTATTTTGTTGTCCCTCAAAAAGGGTTACCTCTAAAAGATATTACCCCTGGTGACAAAACCATTTGTTCTCTGATAGATACTGGAAGTTCAGTTAGTCTTTTCCGTGAAGACGTAAGTACAAAGATTGCTCAAAGATTGTAAGTACACTCAGGAAGGCAGCGTTGACCGGCATAACGTCTAACACGAACACGGCCATCATGGGTCCACAAATTGAAGCGTGATTCATCTGAAAAGACAACTTGGTGCCAATCAGCTCGCCTGTCTCTGTGCTCAAGAGCCCACTGCCGACGCAGCCGTCGATGATTCGCCGTGAGGGGAATCCTGTATAAAGGCACCCTTGCACGCAATCCACGGCGCAGCAGACGACGACGAATTGACGAAGCCGACAATTGTACACCTGTAGCAGTAGACCAACGTGCTGCCAGCTGCCTGGAGGAAGCTGTGCGATCATTCACCGCCATGCGGAGCAGGTGTCGATCATCGCGCTCTGACGTCACCTTCTGTCGTCCAGTGCCTGTTTTTCGAGTTGTTCGGTGCTCGTCGGTCCACTGCTTCCAAACTCGCATCACTGTGGAACTGTTCCGCTGCATACGAGCTGCTATTGCGCGATAGGAAAATCCTCCTTCTCGAAGGCCGATTATCCTCCCTCGTTCAAACTCCGTAAGTTGCTTGAATTTCTTATTCTTCCGTCGTGGAGGCATACTCAGGTCTCACTAAACGTTTGCCACTAACAAATAATCATAGACTTTTTTCAACGTCCCGCTACAGCACTTTATTTATACGCTTTCAGCATCAATTCAGAGGGCGCTGCGCGCGCCGCGCACGCGCGATGGCTCTGAAACTTTATTAATTTGCATAATATCCTATAATTGACATTTGCTGCGAATTTCATTTGATTCTGATGATTCCTTCATGGTGTTGCATTTTCTACAAACAGCAGTTTAGCTGTTGAGATATTAAAAACGCATGAAGGAGTATCTTTGTATTATATACTTATATATGAAAAATACAATAAAGATATCTAAACTAATACTGGAACAATAGATGAAAGGAATATTTGTTAAGATTAAAAAAAAAAAAAAAATCAATCCAGTTGTGAAAACTGGAGAGGAGTATGGTTACGACCCACAGCATATTCGGAAAAATTATAGTGAAAAGAACATTAAGTTTTATTACAGATTTACTTTTGTCTACAGACATTTCCCGTCGGTATACTTTTAATTATCAACGTAACAATTATTTTCAATTTTAAATGTCAGGAAAATTCTTTTCAAATAAAATTTGCATTTCTAATTAAAAATCAATTACTATATAAAATCAAAACAAAATGTTTGTGAAATATTTTACATCGGGCTTAATTTAATTAAAATTAATAATTGCTCATATAAGTTTTAAAAGGAAATATAAATATTTAAATTGCGATGTATTCAGTGGTATTGTTTGGATGAGTACGTGGCATTTTTCATGGGAATCGTATCAAATTTTTATTTGGCACAAAGAGCTGAGAATCTAAAGGTAACCTATGAATCAGTGTCAAATTCATTTTGGAGCCATTTAACACAAAAACAAAAAAATGGTTTCACTGATTTTACTCGGTAATATTATTTGTCGTCCAATACAGGTATTTTTTTAAACCACTCCCATAGCTAAAATTATTTTGGTCTTAGGAATGCTTATTAATAATTCTACTTTATTTCATCAGATTGTGCATTTTAAAATTTTTGCCCTTTTAATTAGTCAGTTAATTATTATTATCTTTTTTAATAAATTTGGAAGCTGGATAATCAGGTTCCCGTATTAATATTGAGAAGTTTCTGTATTTTTATTTAATATTTTGAATTACATCTCTCACAAACAGCTTTATGCAAATGTTTTAATTATACTAATGATGTTCATCATGAGGAAAGGAAGTTAAGACACTATTATATAGGGAGTGTCGAAATCAAATGAAATTCGTTTTACAGATCTTTAATAAAAGCGCCCCTCTGAGTAAACACTCTCGACATCAAAGACTCCCCTTAAAATGTTGACTTCCTCGCTTTCATTTCGTCATTAATTCGCTTCACTTCTTTCAAGTGTACGCAAATAACCTGCAGTAACTCCTTTTCTGCCCATTCAACAACCACTCTAGTCTCAACTTTATTCCACTCTTTTATGCAAGCTTCATTATAAGTAAAATGCAAACATAGCCGGGAAACTCTCTGGCGAAAAGCACGTGATCAGAACTTAATTTCGCATTTTGTGTTGAAGTTACTTGCTTGAAGAAGTATTTTAAAACAAAGAACCGTTTTCCGCAAATTAAAACATCAAAGCACTTACGATTGTATTTCTCAGTGGGATGCCTGATTGAGTTCTCTATTCATTTCTCTTTATCATCAGCCTCTCCAGTTCTGTTAGAAAAGATTCTAAAATTAATCAGATTTTCCATTTTGGGTTTCACCCTCCCTTTTTTTTTCTTTTCAAATTTTTAATTCAGAATGGTTTTCTTTTTCATTGTCAATAAATTGTAAAATATACATTTTCCCAAAGAACTAAAAAGCGCTTTTTTGGATGATTTTTGACGAGGTGACAAGGACGACATCTGAGCTGGTCCTTTCCTATCTCCAAACTTCTACAACACGCAAAGGTTTGGCTATAGACATTGAGCCTTTAATCTTAAAAATGCATAATTATTTATTGATTTACATCGTAGGAACCGAAGCACTGAACCAGTTCCCATATTTGTTGAAACATAATTCAAACAGCTGCTATTTCATTTAAAAATAAGAGATTATTTGTATTTACAGCCATTGAGAGAATGCCGGAAATTTACCCAGCTCTCAGATCATATTTCTTATCACGAGAACATTAACAAGTGTTAATTATAAAATGATTCCACAGTATATTTTCCACAGCGAAATAAAAATCATCAAAAAAAAAAAAAAAAAAAAGAAAATAACTGTCTCTTCGAAATAAAAATTCTATATTCAGTTGAAACCAGTTTATGGTGACAATACACCTACAAAAACCACTTTTAGTCAAAATATCGATACTTTTCATTTTTGATCTAATATTAAAACTTAATTTTTTATCTTTTAAAGTATGATTTAATTTTGTTTTTATTATTTAGAAAATGAGTTACAGCCGTGTTAATATATTACTTGATCATGAATTTCTCTGGTTTGAAAGGCTCAAAAGATTATTTTTTAACATGTTCTATTGCTTCAAAACACAATAACTCAAGAGTTTACGCATCAGTGATCCTGAAATACATATATATATTCCTGAGATTTTAAACTGAGTAAAAGAATTTTTATATAACATTAAAGCGAAAATTTTTAATGACTATTAAAAAAATATCAGTGTTCAGAACTCGAACTACCACATCTTTCTACATAAGGGCTATATTATCAAAATAACAGTCGATTCTCTGGATTAGGCTATATTTTGTATTATTCAATTTAAAAAATATATATTTATATTTGTATAAAATATCTTTTTGACATGAAAAAAATACATTAATAAACTTTACTTGGGCAGTTTTCTAAATTTAAAGCCCCATAAGGTAGTGAAATATACATTTGTTGGTAAAATTTGGGTAAATTCAAAAATTTTCTTCAGAGATGTACTGTCCCCTTAACTGAAAGAAAGGAGCCAGAAATTTTATCATAGAAAGTGAAGCAAATTATAAAAGGTCACAAAGAGAATCCAAGAAGCTTGGTTATTAAATCAAAGCTTTGTGAGAGAGTACTTAGAATTTATAACCATTTATGAATAAAGAATTTTGTATCTGAATAAATGGACAACTTCTAAACAATTTGAAATTTGGAAAATATTTCATCTTAGGGAGGACATTGAACATATTTGTGAACTATTGCAAATTAATGGCCGTTTATTATTTAACTAACCACTAAATTTAAATAATTTTATTCAGGAAATGAAACACGATGATAAATTTTTAGCTATTTCAGTTGATTTAAAAAGAGTTCAATATTGTTCTGAAATAAATGAATCTCAATTCTAAGATTTTTATGGATTTCTTTATTATTCTCTAAAATTCTAAACTTATAATACTAACAATAAGAGAATATTTGTTATTATAAAGTCAATATGCACAGATGAAAGAAACAGTTTGTTATCGGTCAATAAAAAAGTTGATTACGGTATAGTACGAATTCAAAAATATAAGCAGTCAAAAATTCTTTGAAATCTGCTATAGCCCTAAATATATCATAATCGAAATAAGAAACAAAGTATGATTTTGTTTAAAATAAAGAGTAAAATGGATATGTTTCGTATGAGCAGGTTTTTTGTTTAAAAAAAATGTCTAAGTTTCTTCAAAAGTTATATCCTGTGTTTCTTACAAGAGATTTATTATATTGGTCAAATATTTGAAATTTTTTTAGTTTTTCTTTCTAAAATAACCTAAATATTTTCACGAAATGATAAATGCACCTAGGCTCTTTTTTTTATAATCAGAGTTGGTAACCCGAAATGTGGTATTAATAGTGTTTTATAAAATTAGGGCAAACGCGCGTAAATTACACTTAGATCTTCTAATATTTTTACTGGATATCTCGGACAATTTTTACTAGTGTAGATATTTCTAGTTGAAAATGTATAGAGAAAAAGTAAATAAAACAATAATTAAATTTCCAATTAGAGGTAAAAAAATTAGAAAAAAATCGTAAGATAAAGTGTAATTATACATTTCATTTCTTTAAAAAGAAGTGTGTAAACAACATAATATTCGATTCAATAAATACTTTTCTGGTTATCAAATAAATAATACAAATTTAATTGCAAAATCCTAATACGGTTGATATTTTTCAAATAATTGTTAATTGATAAATAGTTTCCCATAAAAAATAATGAATTATATTCTGCAAGGAATAATTAATTGAATTCTGCCAGGAATAATAAATTGTATTATATATGAAACAATTAATGGATTTCTGTTTAAAATAATACATTGCATCCTATATGAAGTAATATGAACAAATGTTATCTAAAAATTTTTTTCACCATTTGTTCCACTTCTTTCAACACACAAAAAACACGATTCGCATTACTTATTTATATATTTAAAATTAATTTTTTTGTCAAAATCTATAATTGAGATGTGTGTTATGTGTGAATGTATGCATCATTATTTACGTGATAATCAAACTTAAAATTTCAGCGATGTGGGTTGTAGACCAAAGGAAAGTTTAAGTTATTAAGCGTGTCCATTAAACTTTGGATGATTTCTATAAGTTTTTTTTTATCTTCGAGAATAATTTTGATACAAAATTTCCAGCAAGCATAACCATAGTCAAATTTTTGTAAGTAATGTGAGTAGCTTGCTTTCACTACACGTTATTTTGTAGCAGTGTATTCATTCAACAAAATTCTAAGTAAGCTTCACAGAAATATAAAATGCAAAAATAGATTTTCGATTGATGTTTGATAAATTTAGAATAGCTTAGTTCAGTCCATTATGACGTCGATTTTTAGCGTAGAAAGTTTTATTTACAGCTGCAAATTTCTATAGAATAATGTCAAAGGCTTCAACCAGAAAAATTAGACAATTAGATTTCTTTAACATTTCAAATTTACTACTCTCTCCACTGATTCTTATAATAGAATTTTTTTCCTCAAGAACTTGTATTAAAATTTTATTTTCCTATTAGAGGTAAATCTCAAAAATATTCAAAGTTTAATCAAATTCTGAAGGTACCTTTTGTTTGCATACTCTTTCACATTCTTTAATAATCAAGAGGATCTCTGCTTACAGTTCATGAAAATTTAAGGTTTTAGCCGCCTTATAAAATTTCAAGAAAATGCAACTGAAAATGTCTTACTAGTGCAAATGAAAAATTTGAAATAAATTCCAAAAATGTTATAACTTGTCAATTGTGATAAAGTTGATACACATAGTAATTATAATAACTAATAATAATATTCACATACATACACAGTAATAAAAATTATGATTAATTTATTTATATCTTTTCTAATACTGGAGTATAATGCCTCGAATATATTGAAAGTCAATACATAAAAAGATTATCAATTAAGCCGGATTAATTTGTTATTGGACATTGCATTTAGAAAAACAGGGCTATTTGCGAACTGGCCTCGTAATTTTGAGTCTTGGTTAATTGATAAGTACGACATGTGAGCTGAACATCCCACTCCAAACCTCCCCACCATGCAATGGGAGAACTTGGAACCCCAACAGATTTTATGTGACCCAGCTTTGCTGCACGGTGGGTCTTTAATGGCATCAAGACTCTACGGCCAATGACCATGGCGACTAGGCAAACATGGCTAAGATGCTCAGAAAAGAGCTAAACACAAAAATATACAGTGCATACAAGTGGAGCCTTTTGCATTTGTTTGCATCATTTCTAAGAATTTGTAACTTTTCATGTAAATAACAACAATTTGTGATTGAGCATGCTAAGAATTTAAAATAAAATACTTAATTTTTATGTGAAATTGGAAATTGACACTTCAGTTCAAATAAGTTTTCAAAAAATAAATATCATTTTACAAGTACTTTTCTTCCATCTAATAACATGGATTCTATTGCATTTCCACCCTTCAACTAACGCTTTGGGGACTTTAAATGAGTTTGGTTGAAATTAATCTCTCAATCAATAGTGGAAATATGACTTATGTAGATTAGATTACAATTAATGAAGAGTAAGGAACTGATAAATTGTATTTTTGTATTTACAAGCAATGAAGAATTAAGTATTTAATTATTTGGAAGTTATATAGTAGTAGTAGTAATTGTAGTGCAAGAGAGAGAGAGAGGGGGGAGGGAGAGGAGCTGGAACTATATATATATATACATAGTGACCATTTGCCACGTAGGAATACTGACTAATTTGTCAAGCAAGTGATTTTATTGGATCACAGTCAAAAAATATATACTTACTACTCGATGATTCGAATTCTCATTTTGAAACCTTCTATGGACTCGAATCTGATAGTTTCTGTAAGGTAAATACATATTATGGTGTTAAACATTAGATCAGACGCATGTATTGAGACATATAAAGTAGCCTAGAGATTAAATATTGATTAATCATAGACCTTAATAAATTAACTTAATTACTTATCACTTGTGTGGGACTTTCTATTCATTGGAAATTTGCTACTTAGTTGTTTTAAATAAGATTAAAAGCGGAAAGTAAAAGAAGTAAAAATACGGTGATATAAGTTTTAATTTTTTTTTTCATTTGACGTACGTAAACAGTCAATTTTCACAAGAAAAGAATCATTTTACTAATGGCTTGTGAGACTTTAAAGTTTTTATGAGGCTTTTTTTCTACTTAAAATATTTGACCTTAAATTGACACGACTTTGTAATGTTTAAAAATTATGAAATTACGTTTATTTGGCTAGACAGGTGCTGTATTAAAGAAATTTATAAGAATTACATTTTTTTACATAAAATATAAAAGAGAAATTAATTGATTAATTCTGAGTTCCATGGCCTTTGTACATACTTATATTATTATTATTATTACAAAAAATATTAATTAATATAAAAATAGTTATGAATAAAATATTTTTAAATTTAGAATAATGTAAAATATTTTTCATTTAACATGAAATAGAAATACTTAGAATGAGAAAAAGCAAACTTGTTTGCAGATTAAACTTTGTAAAATTATTTTATTAAACTTTGTAAAATTATTTTATTAAACTTTGTAAAATTATTTTCTTTGATGTTAATCCTGCTTTTATCATTTGTAAATCTTTACAGTATAGCTATAGACATATATAGCTATAGACGAGTTCATTTTCACTTTCAAATGACTCCAAATTGTAAATTGTTTTATTTTTGTGTTTTTTACGTCATAAATAGAAGATATATTGTGAAGAAGATGCAAATATTTTCAAGTTATCCAAATCATTTTAAAGAAAATTCATTTACATTGTTGCATACGACACGTATGTCCTTAAATAACATGAAAATGTTATCTTATTATACCAACATTCTCCCGACCGACATTGAATAGGCGGACTGGGGGGGGGGAAACCAAATATTAACATCATTTGTTAGCAGAAAGTCGTGACGTCATTTGAATACTTGTTAATATAAATTCTGATGAAAAAAAAAGCATAACTACTATTTATCACAATATATAGAAATTAAGAATTCCGAAAATTCGAAAATATGAATTGAAAGGGCTCGTAAAATTAAAAGTGTTAAATAAATATTTTTTTTATTTTTTGAGATGTTTGGACATGTTTCGTATTTGGTTGATTCGGATATTGATATATTTTATGCATAGGACTTAAAGGAGAGTTTGTTATTTGTTATACTATTACAAAGCATTATTGATATTCTGAAATTCATATGTATCTTTATGATATTGGAGCAAAATACTAATAGTACTAATGCTTAGTGAGCCATAGGAATTTTTTCAGAGGTCTTTTTAACCAAATTTAAAATGCCAAAACTTTGTTTAGAATACTCCAGGTTCTCACATTTATGTCCTGCGCAAACTGAGATTTGCTTGCGTGCGTACACAAAAGCTCCAAAGTAATTTATAGATGTTACACAACCTGGACAACTTAAGTTACTTTAAAGCAAATTTGAATAATTCAAATTTAATATAGAGGAATAGGACTGGACTAAGGATTTGCTTGCAAAGGAAAGATAAATAAGTCAAATTTTGAACACCTGAAACATAATTTTACTTGATTCAATTTAACCAATCCCATTGAATTTGTATAATTATCTGTAGTGCGTTTGTTGTTAATTCGTTAGATCTTACTGTCACTCGTAACAAAATAGTTTTGTAAGTGGTCGTTAAGAACTATACATTCACTCTAATTCCATCATGTAAAACAAAACAACAATCAAATGAAAATTTTGGATTTTTAAAATTCAGGTGTTTACATAATTAGTTTTATTTTGACCCATTCTGTAGAGAGCTCTAACAGTCTATAATTTTGTAGAAAATTTTTATTCTTACCAATACAGTAATGAAACAAATATATCAGTCCAACTAACGTACACAGTAGATAAAACAAATGTATATAATCAATTGCTCATACTCAGTTGTTGATTTGAAAAATTCCAAAATAACTTACAGTCAGTTAACACTTCAACTCCCCAACAAGCTAGTTATTACATTTTAAATTTCTATTTAAAATATTATTTTCAATAGCAGGGATAAAGAAACTTATTCGCTGAAACTCAGAATATTATTTCTACGAAATGTTAATTTTATAATGATCCAAACTATTTCAAATATTTAACTTCTAAATTATAAATATGACTTCAAAAATTTGTTCATTATTTTAAATTTTATTATTTTTTCTTTATGAGTTTTTAGCATTACGCGAATAACACGTCTTAGAGAGTTTTAAATTCCCTTGTAGAAAAATATAAAAATTCCGAAATAGTTTTACGTAATAATTTCTATGATACCACATTGAGTTTTGCCATTGACGTTCAAATACAATCATAAAGCAATCTTGTTAAGGAACAATGTACCAAAATCCAGCTTTAAATGGAAACCGCTTTGAGGCAAAGCCTTCCGAAACACGTTCAGGTAATCTAGCAATACCTGACTCATAAAATAAAAGTG
Source organism: Nephila pilipes (assembly GCA_019974015.1). Lineage (NCBI taxonomy): Eukaryota > Metazoa > Arthropoda > Arachnida > Araneae > Nephilidae > Nephila > Nephila pilipes. Next base: position 210,886 of record BMAW01068415.1, read on the forward strand.
CATTCTCATACCTTGACCATTGGGGATAGTCGAAACTGGACTTTCTAGCCTCGCCAATTCGTTCCGAAGTCAGAATCTAACGCTTATCCCATCGTCTGTACAACGCATTATCCTGAGACCGCAAAACGGCCTCTGCACGCGTGATTAAGTTTAATGTTTTTTCATCATCGTAATGCACCAAGCAAGAACCGAACAAAAAGCTCTTTCACTAATGAATCGGAAAAGAAGAAAAGGACCAGATTTATGGAAAGGAAGAAAGTGGTGATCTCGTGGCGAAAATCTTAGAATGAAGGAATGTCTACAAAAAGGTTCTCTCTCAGTTTTGCAATTATTCATTTGATGGAGTCTTAGCTGAAGTTGAGTGAAACCAGCATGTTTGTTATTCAAGATCTAGCATGTCATGTAAATTTTTTTTTAATATATCTTCCTGATAACATAAATTATGTGTTTGATGAAAGCGAATATGACCTTCTTAATTAAAACAAAAGGTTTTATCCAAAGTAAAAAAGAGGTTTTTATGTATTTCTACCTTGTGCAGTATTTTTCGGACCTTAAGACGTTTCCCAAATTTATGTGACGAATTTTAGGAAAGAATGTTTTACTAAATCTAGTGAACTAATTATTTATTATTTTTGTGTTTTAATCAATTTTAATAATTTATCAGGATAAACAGTAAAAGATTCATAAATATAAATGCGTTCTTACTTTTATATTTGTTGCTTGATTGCTTGTTTATTAACATTGTACTTAAAAGCAATTATGGAGCTGTTGGTGATGGACCTCATAATTTATTAATTGTTCGAACCTTACAAAAAGCATACGTTTACAAGTTAATAGCCATTGACGCTTATAGATAAAGTGCTGTATATTCAGTACTTTCACTACACATCTCAAGATGACCGGGGCAATAAAATGTTTTTTTTTTTCTTCTCTCTCTCTCTTTTGCGCGTAATGCTTTACGCGTTTTCTCAGTTTGTGAAATTATCCAACGTACCTAGCCTTGCTGGTATGACGAACTAATTTTATTAATATATTGCACCAGTAATTGAATTTCTATAATACTTTTGGTATAGCATAAAAATAAGTTTTTTATTATTACCTTTTAAACATTAGACGAACGCCAAATTTAAGTTGAATTTTTAATGTAAAAAGATTCATCTCATAATACAAAAATACCGCATACCTTAATTTTAAATGAAAAAATAACTTGAAGCTCCTTATTAGAATTACAATTACTAGTCCTAACCAAATACCATACGAAATAATGAAAAATTGTTTTATTTTCTTTTATAACGCTAACGTAAAAGTGTTGTAAAAGTTCAGAGGCATTAAGACTTCCATGGATTGTGTTCTGACACTTTGTCTATCAAGTTTTAATAATACTGTCACATAACTACAAGATTTCTGTAATTTCAACATCAAATGTCAAAAAAGATAACTCTGATGTATTACGATTTTGCGTGACCATGAATTTAAGAAATGACATTAAACTCCAAGAATAACTATTATAAATAATGGAATATCTAGCATTCTGGCACAATGTAAATTTAAGGGAATAATGCACACATAAAAAACGATATTTAGGAAAATAATATTTTGCTTGATAAAAAGGCTTAAAACCTTTCATTAGTGACAAAATATATTCACTAGTCGGGTTATTTTATAGTCACCTATTTTATAGTGTAAATTTTTTGTTAAAGAATATAGTACATATTCTTTAGACTTTTCGCCTACATTTCATGCATTTTTCTCAAAATAAAAACTTTTCTTTTGTATTTAACATACTTTACTTGAACACTCCAGTATTTTAAAATTTTATTTTTCGCATTATAATAAAGTAATTTACTCATGAGTTATTAATTATGTTCATAAATTATTTGAAAATCATCAAATGAGTTACTATTTGAAGTAACTTTCTTCTGTAAATAAGTTGCTCTGAAATTTTGAATTTTGTTATATATATATATATATTATCAAACCATTTTTTAAAAACAGTAGAAGGATATTATTGAAATATGTATGAAAAAGTGGGAAAGTGTTCGTAAGTCTTAGTGTTTTAGAACCTCCTTAATGTTTTTGAAAAAGTTCATGAATCGAACATTAAATAGTAAAAAATAATTAATAATTCCTTTTCCATTTCATCCTTATTCTAGATAATTTTTTCATGTTTCTTACAAAATAACGTTCAATTGTTACAAAGCTATAGTTTGAAACAATTTCAATCGAAAATTATATCAACGATGAAGGTTTTCTTAATTATTAGGAGTTTTTGTTGAATTGAAAATATTTATATTACAATAAAAGTAGTTTAGATTGGTTGACAGAGATTTTATGGCATCGGATTCTCGAAGGATATATTGTATTAATCACAAGGAGGAGATATTAAAATTCTGTGAGACAGATCAAGTTAAAAATCAACCTCTGGATAATATAAAAGAAAAGCAGATTGCAATAAAATTATGCGAATGAAGTAAAACTAAAGTCTTGTAAGAAATTAAAAATATTTGGAGGAGGAATTTCCCCAATAAAAAGTAAATTAAAGATATTGTAGGTGATTTGAAATGTTTGCAACGAACAGAGTTAAAAAGAAAGCATTCAATGGAGATGTTTCTTACTATAAAATGCAATAATTACACATAGAAGTTTCCTCCGGTAAAAGGTGTTTATGTGTGAATTTCATGTGTCTAATTTATAAACTAGTTAAAACAATACCCTGCATTTGCAATGATGATAAGTGTGGTGAGATATATGTTTACTGATTGCCATAAAAATTTGCGCACCAAGAAGTAAGAGTGAGCACGTACTTTCATGCCTAGTTACAAAACTAGGCATGAAAGTACGTGCCTGGTAGATATGTAAATGATTAGAAATACAGCATGATTGCGCTTTATGTAATGCTACCAGAGAGTATTGGACTCAGTTCTCCTTGGATTAGAAAACAGGTAAGCAGATCTTGTTTGCGTGCATTTAAACTGTTGCAGAGGGACGCTTTTTTAAATAGAGTTGCAAGTTCACCGTCATCGGAAACAATATGAGGGTTAGATCAGCGAATAGCTAGCCACCTAGGCCGTTCTGACTTTACTGTGAGGAGGTGTTGGAACCAATGGACAAGAGAGAATTATGTTACACAGCGGCCAAGTTCGGGACGTCCTAGAGACGCCAATAGTCGAGAAGAGGGGTCACTTTATTCGGCACGCACACATAGCACCAACTGCCTCATTGTCCACCATTCATACACAGGCAGCACCTTCACTACAGACATCCGTGTCAGTCTTTACCATCGGAAGACGCCTGATTGAAGGACAGTTGCTATCGCGGTACCCATTACGTGTACTGTCATTAACTCCCACTCAACGTAGTCTCCATTTGGAGCAGTGTCACTCTCCAAGGGATTGGACAGTAACCTAATGGAATCAGGTCGTCTTTAGCGATGAATCCTTATTTAATTTGGGCATTGATGACAATCGTGTATGTGTATAAAGGCCGCAGGTGAACGTCTCAATCCCGCCTTCACTGTACAGCGGCTAACCACTCCCACTACTGGTGTGATAATTTCGGGTTCCATAGCATACGACACATGATCACCTCTAACATTGATCCACTGCACCATGATAACCCATAGGTACGTTCGTGACAATCTTCAGCCATATGTGTTGCCAAACAGGGCATAGCTCTCAGGAAGCATTTTTCAACCGGATAATCCAAGCCTACACACAACTGGAATTTCACAGGACTGCATACACTACATTTCCACCCTTTCCTGGCCTGCTTGATTCTCAGATTTGTCACCGATTGAGCATATATCGGATCATTTAGGACGGCAAGTTGAAAAGCTTATGATTTTGGTCGAATTAAAAGCGCGTTTACTGCAACTATGGAACGAGATTTCGCAGGATATCGTACGGGACTCATAAGCTTCAATAACCGACCATATCGCATCATGCATTCATGCTGGAGGTGGCCTGACAGTGTACTAAAACTTCCATACGTTTTTATTTTTTTCTACAATAAATGATCATTCTGCTTTCATTTTGAAATCACTTACTTACATCAACGTTGTACTAACGTATGTAATATTTTATTCTGACAACTATTTCTTTTCAATTGTAATGACAATGAATATATATCACTGGATTTTGTTTGTTATTTATTACCAAATTCCATTAAATCTACTAGTGGTCATGAATAGCCTCTATTTAATATATTTCAAAATACTACTATGTGAAATGGGGGGAGATGCTGCACTAGACGGTTGCGTTGCCCCTGATACAAACGAATTAGATTAGAAGAAACAAACATGTTCATTTTCACAGAATTGTCATTACTTTATATAGTTTCATAATGTATTCTTAATATGAAATAGGGAACACTTTCCCCCTAAACTCTAAATTAAATATCTCTTTATTTTGTTTTACTTCATGAAGAACCTTTATAGAATGTTTATGTTTATGAAAAATAAATTACTATAATACATTGAAATGCCATATTAGAATCATCGGATAGTAACCAGGATTTTAAAAGAAATGATTTCTTCAAAACATCACCTCAGCAACTGGAGTATATTTGGATAATACGTGTATTAAATTGAAATAATGTGATTTTTGCTTAGCATTTTAATAACATTTACATTAACACATCTAATATACGTTCATCCCACCAGAAAATATTCTTCAAATTATGACAGTAATCATATTTGTTATTATGCTTTAACTACTTGATATTATAATATAAAATGAAAATTTTTTATAATAATCTTTTTGTTGAATTTCTTTCAAATGCTTCAGAATTTCTTTTAGAGTCAAGGGAGTTGTATGCACAGATTAATCCTCAGCATTCCTTACATACTCCACGTAAGGTGATGTTATATTTTTGAAGGGATCTGAAACACACACAATAATCGCAATCATAGGATGAAATTTCTTTTCCCTTCAATATTCTGGTAGAGAAAACATTTTAAATTATCTTGAAAGTTATTTTCCTCTTAGGCATTCCTTCAACAAACATTCTTTTTTGTTTTTCCAAACACTGTATATATAATCCAATGAAAAACAATTCAACCGAGCTCTCTACTAATGGATGCTTGACATTACTTATTCATCATTAATCTGATATTTTTGAAAGTGCAAAATTTTACAATTTTAAATGATTACTGATCTTGATTGCTTTGTAATTTGATTATTCGGATTCTTTGAAAATTTCAATAACTGTAAGTGTTTTCTTAGAAATGTGTTCAAAATATCAAACAGGTATTTTTATTAATTAGGGAGGGCCAAAGAAAGAAATTTTCATCAACAACAAGAAAAAAATATTTGCATTTAATAATCGAAATGCAAAATAAACTGATAAAGCTGAGCATCGAACATGTTGTAAGGTTTGCTCTCTTTTTTCTGTAAGTATTCATTATCGTTAATATCACGTACTTTTTGATATGTATGATTGTATTCGGTTACATCACAGTTTTACAATTTCCAGCCATCCGAAGCTTATTGGGTTTTTTTTTTGTACAAATAGGAAATGAAAAGTACAACATTTTCTACTTTTTTTTTATCAGTCTGCTCATTAAGTAATTTAGAATTGAGATGACATATAGAGAGATAATATGAATGAGTAATGAAAGCTTGTAATAGATACAAGTACGACTCAAAATTTACTGTAAGCAGCAAATTTAAACTTTTATTTCCAGCACAAGGGTTACTTTGACAGTTTCTTACTAATTCGACTGATCATATGGAACGTGTACAACACCTATCACCTTTTGGTGACAGTGACCAATAATGAGTCAACAATATAAGCTTTTTTTCCGAAAAAGAGCTTTAAAAAATGAAAATGAATATATTTTTAAGTGAAATCTTATTTAATGCAGTGAGATTTAAGCAAAACTGGATAATAAAATGTAATGACTTTGAACAATTATATATATTTTTTTGAGTTTCATAACAATAAAAAGCATTTGTTTGCATGAAATTTGTAGTTACGCTGTCAGAATTTGATGAAGTTGTGTATTAAACTTGGTATTTTATTATAAAAATTCTGATGAAACTATTAATCTGTGACAAATAAATGCACAACAGGGAGTATTTGGAGATATTTATGCACACAGCAAATTTTCTTTCTCTTGTTATGGGATGATTCATACTTTTTAGGAAGAAACAAGCAAAAATCATCCATCATTTTGTAATCCCACATTCATTGGTAACTTTGTCCCATTGCGTGACTATCCTGGTCCCATACTTTTTTTCTTCTTGTTTCTTACTTACAGTTCCTAGAGTTTGGGGGAAAGTCGAAATGGGAAGCCAGGAAGTGTAATTTGAGTGGTATCTAACATCCTAGAATCTCGCAACAGAGTATGAATCTGTTTACTAATTCTGTACAGGTTTCGGCTTTGGTAAGATCCCCTAAACCACTGATGCAAATGTCTTCCTGGTAGCCATTTCCTAAAGTATATAACTGTTCCTTGAAATTTTCAAAGTTCTTTCAAAAGTTTTAGAATTCTGTAGACCAACGAATATTCCTTCTTTTAGCTTAGCATTGCTTACATTTCAAAAATAACTATTGATATATACAAAACCCTTCCCATTTTTGTGCATAGATTTCCTGACACTTAAAATAGACACATCTTCATAAGTAAAGAGGAATTTTATATTAGGCGAGATGTATTAAATATTATGTAGCCCTTACAAGTAATTCTCTCTTGGAGGTCAGTCTTTAATAGTTAAATGCTTTTCATTTGTTCTAAAGTCCCAAAGACACAAGAGACAACAATATTTTGTAAATCCACTCTGAAGTCCGAGTACTAAATTTATAGTTTTCTTATCTCCATACAATTAACAGTTGTACTTGACTTACTTTATTCCCTTTACAAAAGCAGGCATACTCTCGTACGTTTCTTTTATTTCCTTTGAATGTGCATGGATATTCATGGTTTCGTACTATCATTTTCATAAGTTTTGTCTTAGAACCATCAATTCTGCCATCATTGCTGAGAGATATATTCGAAACAAAATTCAACTATTAACATTAATTTTTATGTACACGTACAAGGAATTTTTCACTGAAAAATACCATGGAAAGTTTTCATTTCTCTATAAATATAATGAAATTTTACCGGTTAGAGCCAGTAAATTCCACCGTAGCAAACATTTCCGATTACCATTTGATAAAATACAGGTCTTTGACTAAGTCATTCAATTCTTTCTGCTGAATTAATCACGTTGTTATCAGATGTTTAGGACTGAAAATTGAATCAAATTACGTTGATGCTTCGAACTCTCGTCGTTTTTCTTCTGCAAATCGTAACTATTTCATTGGAAAAGCTGAACCAGCCACAGGTAATTCAGGTCTTTGTAGTAGGGGCCTCTGGCAAACTGAACATTAAAATTTGGTATATCAGGTTTTTTTGTTTGATCGAAAATTCTAATGATTTTAGTAAAACAAAAATGAAAGTCCTCTGCATCACTCATCTGCTGTCGCCAGATCTTAGGCAATTGCATGCACCAATATTTTCCATCTTTCATACAGAGAAGAAAACAAGAATGATACTTTATATATGACATATGAAGGGTCCATACTTTATCTTCAAGCTTAAGTGACACCAAAAATAAGAGTAATATGCGTGTTTAATCTTGGGTGTTAGTTTCTGATGATGTCTTTCCACAATAAAATGTCTATATATGTAACAAATCTGTCCGGTGATTTAATATATGAGGGGTGGGATTGTTTCGTGAAAACAAAAAGGAATTAATATACTCACATAAGCACCTAAGGCAAAAACTATTCCCTTCAAGTAATTGGATTGAAAAAACTTATCATAAATCAATCAAGTAAATCTCTTAATCGTCATTCACTCTGAAGTGCACTAATAAAAAAGCAACATGACTTATCCCTGTTCTGTGCAAGCACTTATTAAACAATGACTTATTATTGCCCTAACTTATTATTGCTACTGCTTAGATTAAAAAAGTAACGAGATGTACTTAAGACAGATGCTCCTAAATCCTATTTATAAAGGTTTAATTTTTTCTGTTTTTGAAAAAGTACCTTTTGACCCATTTTTCAATGTATAAGAAAATCGGAGGACGATGAGGTTCATTTTTAAAATTCATATTCATTATCAGCCTTTTGAAACATACTTAAGATGCAAATTGTCATCTATGTGCTCAAGCCCTTGCTATATAGGTTACATAAACCTTGTTACATATTTGAGGCCACGTGTAAAATATATATGAGATGATTAAATCATTTTAAGACTGGTATAACAGAATCAGTATGTGACGCCCGCTCGACCCGGGCTTCATCTTGTGCCATCCCTAGATTCAATTATTAAACACTACGACACAATAATTAAAGAGACACTAGAACAATATTTACATATTTATTAACATATATTTACTATGACAACAACTAACTATGCTCTTCCGGGTAATATTTTTATTAATTTCAATTCAACCCACCAATAGTAATCTAACAGACTCTTACCACTAATCCTTCCTCGACTGCAACTCAGACTCTGGATCAACTGTTGAGAACAATAGTAAAGGAACGTCTTGCAGCAATCTTTAATCTAACCCTTTAATTCAACTTCCCTTTCTATTTCTCCTCCTGCTTATCTATAGCTTCAGCTTCCCTTCTCCTACAGCTTCTCTCTCGCTACTTTCAGTCGGAATTTATATATTTCCTAATTCACCCTCTTCACTTCATTTCTAACTGCTTTACATAATCACGTTTCATTTTTGGTTAGGCAAAGGTTGTTTAGCAAAAGCAATCAATCTCAATTTAAAGTCCCCAAGGTTAGTGAAGAGAAGCCGCGAATAGTCCAATGTCACAAGTATATGGGCTCCGTATGTTTGCGACAAGCGGGGAAGTCTTCTAAATATGATTCATCTTGTGCTCAACTTGCGTCAATATGCAGCGTTTCGTATCTTCTTTCTTCTTTACGAAAGAAGCATCCTAAAGATTTATTAATTATTGAAGATAGCCTAGACATTTGGATTAATTTTATTTTACATATTAATTGATCTTCATGTACATACTGTTACAAATTACAGCTATTAATGTTGATTTATTTGGTATCAGGAAGCTGCAGATTGAAGTAATACGCAGTATCGTAAAGTTTTAATTATTGCTAAAAATAATCGAGATATAAACTTAAATTTTATTTATTATTTTCAAAAATTGTCAACATAACCACCTTTAAGTGTGTTAAATTTCTTTTAGCGTTTATTGACCTTTCGAAAATCGTCATTGTAGAATTTAGTAGATAGGATTGCATATTCTACAAACTGTAGGTTACTTCAAACCATGGCTTTCTGAAACTAAACAAATGAAAAATAATAGACATAATATACAACATTATGTACATAAGGGTAAATTAATATGCAGAATAAGTTTCATCTAAATATCTCAGTTTTTTCCTAGTAATAATTAAAGTTTTACGATACTCGTTCGTACAGTTACAATTGAGTCATATTTAGAACAGAGGTGTGCAATAATATGTTTTTTTTTTAAAAGTGGCAAATCTTCAAACAAAACTTAAGAAATGATGTAAAACACTTATGGCGATAATTGTTTGTTTCGATCGTTTGATCGAATATGTTTTTGTAATTTGTGATATTTTGAGATGTTAAGGATGACGAAAGAAAGAGGAGTCTTTGCATCTGCCGAAATGATTTGAATATCGGAGCAGTCCGCACTACGTTGAAAAGCAAACATCGATGAACAACTGAACTGCTAGAACAGAGTTTAGAGAACGGGTAAGCAAACTATCCATTTGATAATTTTGGAAGATTTAGAAAGAAAAAGTTGTGCGCAAATTCTGTTCCACATTCATTAACAACCGAACAAAAGGAGGAACGCATGGTTGCTTGTGAAAGTCTTCAAATGCCTTTTTCAAGCAAACATTTTTTTAAAAAAAAATCATTATTGATGTCAAATCATAGTGCTTCACCTACGATTTGGAAACAAAGAGGCAGGATATGTTGAGTTGGCTTAAAAAGGAGAAGAAATTTATTGTCATATAATTTCAATTGAAGACAATATTAGTATTTTTTATTGCAGAAGACTGATTGAGAAACCGTTCCTGACGGAAAAATAGCGAATGCGATTAGTCGATTATTGATACATATTAAGTGTGAGCATCCGGACTTGAAAACCGAAAAACGGGTTATTGCTGCACAACAACGTTTCATTCGACAGTAAAGCTGTTATTCACCCGTTTGTTTTTACACAACGGTGTGTAACTATGCTGTATCTCCATCCGTATTACTTTTGATTTCCTGAAGCAAAAATTATTGCAATTTGATTGAATACAAATGACTGCAACGACTAAAAATTGAAGTAAAAATGACTGCAGTTTAAAAATATCACGAAAATTCTAGAGGGAGCTAGGAGGTATTTCAGAATAGATAGGGGAAACTTGTGGATTGCTCCAACTGATGTAATTTTTGAAAGGATTATATGTAAAATAACTGATAATAAAATATTATTTACCACATTTTTCTGCTTTTCTGTGCTATTTATAAGCTCATTCTTCAAACTTTACCCCCCCCTATGTATTATATTTTTTTTGAGTACAGTCACTGACGTTGATATTGATTTGACTAGTTTATCTAGATATAGTTTGATTTTGTTACTGTGTTTCAACTTGTATTATATTATTCTCTAATTATATTTGGTGCATCATGAGTTATCAAATGCAGACTTACTGTTGTTATTGCTCTCGACCATTGTTAATACTTTTTATTGAGCAATAGAACATTGAATTCCTTACTATGATTATTCATTAGTTTTGAGGAAAACTTGGTAATTTTAGAAGAATAAATCAGAGAAAATTAACAAAGACTTAACAATGTAGATAAGCAATTTAAGGCTTTTTTTTAAAAAAAATACTATAAACTTTGCTTTCCTGACTAATGCCTTCAAAATAGAGTATTATCCAACATTCTATATTGTTTTAACCCTAAGAGATTACATACAGAAAACATCCAACAATTCAATCTTCTTTTCACTTGCAGTGGGGCACTTTTTCTCTCCCCCCTTTTTTTAACTTTCTCTCAGTGCAGTTGTTGTGTCATTACTTTGGACAGACGGTTGGTGGTGAGAGAAGGTGTCATTTGACATTTCTCTGTACCATCAATTCTCATCCCCGAGGCTCTTTGCGTCCGTGTTCCTTTCCCCAAAAAACCAGTTACTGGATTCTATTCTTTGTCCCATTGGCACAAAAAACCCTAAGGAATCCACGCGAAATGGATTCTCGGCAACATACTTTCTTTCTTCATGGAAAATGCTAACGTAGCTAATACCTACTTTTTGATTCAAGAAAAGATTCCGAGTCTTGAATACTTTTAACCTAGTTTCTCTGCATAATTCAGTGTCCGCAGTAGTTTAATGCTGTGTTTGGAATGATATTTTTTTTATTTAGAAGAAAATAAGAAAAGCTTGCTGTTTCAGAGAGGTTTTCACTATTATAACAGCATCGTCACTCTCTCTTAGATGTCTACGAAAAATGTATTAAACTTTTTTTCGAATTTGAAATGGCTTAAGTAATTATACAATTAATTTGTTTTGTTTAAATTGAAGCAGAAGATCACTTAAGTCTATTGATTTTCTTCTCAAACTATCTCTTTAGTTTCATTTTGTGTTTTCAAATCTTATAAAAAAATCTAATGATTACGATTAACCGAAATATTTGAAAAATGTAGAATAAAGACTGTTTTTTCTTATTCAAAATATAGAAATCCCAAATAACGATTTAAACCATCAATAATTGATTGGTAATTCTAAAACGAGGTTTCGCTATAAATTATGTCTATTACGAGGTGCACTGCGAAAAACATGGATTTCTTTAGAAAAGTTCCTTTTTTCTCAGAAATGATTTCGTCACCAATGTAATGCTCGAAACATGTAAAATATTATGTGTTTAAGGTACGATCTCTAACATTAACTATCTCTATTTACCATTACCAATACCACCGACTAGGGCATTGTATGCTCTCTTAATTGAAAATAGAGTACAGACATTAATAATAATAAGGATTTAAGATCTGATAAAATTTGTACAAGGCTTATCAGAAGCAAAGATTGTTAGCGGAATATCTTCTTTCTCTCTGTAGTTTCAGTTATATCTCTACATTGCCAGATTTTTTACAGTCAATAATTACATTTTGTTACCTGTATTGAAAAATTCTACATAAAAAGTTATCTGGTTCACTATTCAAAGTTTGTTTAAAAATGTTAAAAAGGGTTGTTGAATTTTCTTATTTAATGTAAGTGCTTCTTAAATATGCTTTTATCGTCATTTTAATTATTAATTTTTATAATTAAGATTCTTTATCGTATTTTTAATTGGATTTTGCATACATCTGTATTAGATTTACATTCCAAAATTAACACTTCGGGAGAAAATAGTAGCTTCAAACTTAAAAAACTTTTTGAGAAAAAAATGTAAAGATCACTGTTTTAATCGGGTGCATCACTATTTCATCAACAGGTGATTATTTTGATTATCAACATTTCAAGCAAAATAATGAACAGAATTGTGCTATGAATCAAGAGATACCTAAGATACTTATTTTTTCTAAGTAATAATAATTAATTCATAAAAAGTCAATTACTAGGCAATTTAAGACACATAGATGCTTCTTTTCGAAAGTTTTCACATAATCGTGGCGATAGTGTATTTATTTTTCATTTTTGAAACACATTTTAATCTCTCCTCTAGTACGCTTTTCTAAATCTATATAAACTATATAGCAACAAAAATAATTACTTTATTAGCTCATATAACCATAAATAGAAAATTAATTAAAATTATAAATTTAGCTCTGAGCCATTTTAAAGAAGCAAATACATACACATAATGAAAGTTCGTAAGAAAACAAGCTTGAAACTAAAGATTTCGTAAAAAATATTCGGCACATTAATAAGTTACTTCATTAACAAGTCCCTTGATTGCTATACTAAACTAAATAAATATTTTCCAACTGTTTATTTTATTTCAAATGAAATTACTGAAACATTGACAGTCAATATAAATTTAATTTGAAAACATTCTTTAGCTTTTAGTAAGAATTTGTGCATTTTCTAAAAATCTAGTAAAATGCAATTCTTTTAATAGCGCTAATGAAGTTCATCATTGAAAATGGTGAGTATAAGCTACATTCAGATAGTGAATAGTGAACTAAAACTCATTCCATTTTAAATACTCGCATACTCAAGGCATATATTTCAATAAAAGATAGCCGTCTGAGTTAACAGTCTCGACATCAAAGCTTCGTGTTTTAAAGACTTGATTCTCATTCATTTAATTATCAACTTGCTTCTCCCTTAAGCTCTCTGCAAGAGCTCCTTTTTCACACATTCAATAAACATTGTAAACGCTGAACTCAGCTCCACTTTTTGAAACAAGTTTTTATTGCATTAGAATGCAAGCATCAGAGGAAAAGTCTTTTATGAGAAGCACGTGATCAGAACTTGATTTCAGAGTTTGTGTTGGCGCTATTTGCTTATGAAGAGGCATTTTAAACAAAATATCGTCTTTTTCAAATTAAGACATTGCATTTTCAGTTCACTCTCCAGTCTTTCATTTCCTTCTTACTCTTCTCCATTTCTTTGTTTACTTATTTCTATCCACTCTTTTAGAAAATATTCCATAGTAAAACAGATTTTTCCTTTTATGTTTTCCTCGCACGTTTAGTTTTCTTTTATAATTTTTAGCTGAGATCAGTTCCTTCTCTTGGAATCATTTACATGAAAAATGAAGATTTTTATATCAAACTAGATTAGAAATCTCATTATTAGAGTGGCGGATGTTGCTCTTCCTTTTATTTCTTGTGTTCAAATGTAGGATTTATTTATGATATTATTGTAGAGGATGTATGTTATTTTTGTGAGTGAAAATAAAATTTAAGCAGTTCTCTGAACCTAAATAATTAAAATAATTCACCTTTTAATTATAACATCTAGTCCTACTGTTTTTTTAAATGAAGGCAAAATGGGATTCTCTATTTAAGTATATTTTGCTTATTTGGAGCAAAACATTAATATAACTTTAAATAATGCTATTCGAAAAAAAAATATAGACCTACTAATAATAGTAAATACATACAGTTTTTGCTGTAACGATGCCATTTTCATTAAAATTGAATTAAACTGTATCTCCTTTGGCATTTTAAGGCTTAAAAAATCAACGTACCAAGAAGAAGTTATTCAATATCGATAAAAAGGGAAACACTCGCGCAGAAAAAGAAATATTAATATTTCTAAACAATTGGATCATTTAATCCAAAGTTCAACCATTGAAAAGTGAAGAAATTAATAAGGATTTGGTGCACCTCTGACCTGTTATCATTCAGTGTATCTTCAAGTGATGAAATTCGGGTGGATATGCTCTGATATATTTCGTATCATACGGTCTACAACTTTTGAGTTAAATTAGCAATATTTTAGGGTGATAGAAGGCGTCATTCCAATAGGTCCCAAATATGTTAAATAGGGAAAAGATCAGGCAACCTAACAGGTCCTGTAAGTGTTTGGCAAAATTGAACAAAATTCGTTATAAGACATACCATCTGTGGAAGAAACATATATTTTAATAAATTAAGTAAGGAATGGCGCAAAAGTAATGCCGTGTATGTATGGCTGTGCTGTAAGTTTTCCATGAATGAGTAGAGAGAAAGTTCGGCTATCAAAGGAAACGGCAGTATAGATAAAATTGACATATGTGATGTAATAGATATAATTAAAATATTTTAGAGTTTATTTGGATAGCAGAAAGCAATAGCAGTATTATTTTACTGTTAGGGCTTTATATCAATGCCATCTCATACAAATATTTCGAAATATTCTCTTGATCCAGCAGAAATTCTCTGTTTGATGATTAATTTTTTAGTGTTAATTCATAGTGCTTTAAAAATATAGTTTTCAATTATATATTGCTCAAACAAATTAGAGGAGCGCGAAAAAGCCCATGCGAGATAGCCTAGTTTGGGCATGAAAATGAGAATACATGTGGAGCAAAGCGAGATATTGAAAGAAAATGTACATAAACTGTACGGGAACTTTAAATTTTTGAAACAATAGAAAATACATAAAAAGATGCTTCAGGGGAAATATGATTATATATAAATTACAAAAAAAAAATTATTGTTTGCTGGCAAGCTGTTTGATATGCGTGTGGTCTCCTCGAACAGCGAACCCAATGCTTCACAACTGTTTTGCCTGCATGCGATTAGGTAATGGATAAGACTTGGGAGAATACTGTTTCACTCCTGAAAAAAGGTGCTATCTCCAACCCTAAATGGAGGCCTTGATCTCACTGAAATGCATCGTCTATCTCAAATATGCTCCATCAGAATTAGATAAAGAGAGCATTCTATCCACTTCCTATGCTGTACTGTTTCAACTTCAGTCATGTTTTCTACACAACGAATGTATAAGATCTGGCATTATTATTCTATAGAAGAGAGAAATCACCATTATTTGCAGCATAAGATACGAAATGAAGTTTGATATCTCGTTTGCTTACCTTTGGTGTCGGCAAATTGTCATTTTGAAAGATATGTAGATCCGTATGTCCACCTATGCTGATTTCAGCCCATATCATTAACGCGCCTCGTTTATAATGGGATCTTCTTCAAACGATTGTAGGGTTATTTCAAATCTCTCTCTATATATATACAAAAATAAGTTGGGTGTTCATTCCAGATAGAGTCGGGAATCGTCAATAAATAGCACTTGACTCCGATCATGTTGCATCCAATCTCGATGCTTAGCAATCCAACTTCATTGAATCGTCACAATGTCTTGTGGTCAACGGAATGCACACCTTTGACCTAAGTGCATAGAAGTCTGATGTTGAGACGTTGGACTATTCACGGTTTTTTCTTCACTTACCTTGGGGACTTTTAATTAAGATTGATTGCTATAAATAACAATTTCTTCCCAACCAAAAATGAAACGTGAGTATTTAAATTAGAGGCAGGTAGAAATAAAGTGAAGTGAGGTGAGGTAGATAGGAAATATATAAGCTCAGCAAAGAGACACATGATGGAGGTCGAGTGACTCTAGAATGGAGCAGTTGTCTTATAGACGTAGACAAGATCGAGAATCACTACAAGTTATCCACGGCATAGTGGAGCCTAGTCGCTAGTGGAGTTAAGTCTAATCAGCCTCAACTTCGACGTTTGGGTAAGACTCTGTTCATTTGGTATTAGTGAGACAGGCAAGTATATTTAAGGCGTTATTTTGGGAGAATCGGTGTTCATTTGTCGTTATAGTACTAACTTGTGGAATAAATATAGTGTGAGAAATCTGTCTAATGTCTTCTTATAAGACTTATTAACTCTTTAGTGTTAATATATTTAGTTTAGCTATGGTACAAGAGGCGAATTGATTGTTTCGTCGTCATAAAGTCTATTTCGGACTGTTCAACTTAATACTTTTCATCCTGTTGCCAAAAGCAACTGTCTTTACAGCTCAGTGGTATTGACTGTTCTGTTGACGAGCTGTTAACAGGATATATCTATCATCATTTGCTATACAGCACGTAAACGCCTTAACCCTAGTCGATGTCTAACAGTAACTGTTCCTCGAAATCGATTCCTTGAAATGACACTCTTTGCCACTCCAACAATGTCTGCTGCAATTCTTTTTGTTTGCCCATATTTAAGTCTCCCGATAATATATCAAACCTTAGATTCCAGTAAATATCATTGTTGTGGCATTTTCAAGTCAATTTTTCTCAAAACACACACAAAAACTGAGCAGTTGAATTCGATATTTCAGACAGTAAAAAAAAAAAAAAAGCTTCTTCGAATTCCTGATTTCTGCACTTGTATCCTTTTTCTAGTTTTTTGACATAATGAACATTGATTTGTATATAAAGTTTTCTTTTCCGTATTAAGCTACGCTTTAAATTACGGATGTTTAATTTGATGTTAGTTACTATTATAAGTATTCGAATATTTCCTTTAAGGCCTTGTGTTCCACTTATTTTTTTAAACCAGTGAACAATAAATATTTATTCATTCTCGAAAATAATATACTTTTGTTAGTATTTACGCAAAATATTAATGAAAAAAATATTTATAGTCCTTCAAGATTATTGAAATATCAGGTCATATAAATTTATTTGAAAGATTTTGGAAGTATTGGACAAATTGTATAATAAATCTAATAAAATTTTTACTGAACGTAAAAGGAAATAATTTTTTTTACAACATATCATAATTATTAATCTTTTAAAAGGAATAGTTTCAAGTGCCTATTCTGATAAAACCAATGAATTGAAGTGATCTGTTTTTCTTACTTTAAGAACACAATATTATTATAATATTCAATGAAGTATTCGGAGATGTTCAGAATAACTAGGTTCTTTTCACTGTCTCGTATTGTAGTTGTGACGTCAAAGTAAAGAATTATATACTCAAAACTAAGTAGATGGAATTCAATTGTGTCACAACAATCAACTTCCGACTACGTTCGGAAACATGATTTTGAAAAAAACGTATAAATGAATTTTTTTTTGATATTTAGTATCATCTGAATTAGAATGTTCATTAAAAAAGCATTTCAAAAGTTTTACTACAATGAAATTTTTTTAAAATACAATTTTTTAGCGTAAAATAAGAAAAAACTAGCACATTTTCAAAATATTCTCCTTTCATGAAAATTCTTTGTATAGCATTGTTATTCAGCATATGTATTGATATGACACCTATACAGAGCCTGAACTAGGATTTTTTTGATAATTCACTATATTTGTAGAGTCATTAAGAGTCGAAGTAACAACGCGCGTTTTTTTTAAAAAAATTCCTCCATTCTTATGCATTAAAATGTGAATAAACCCACTTAAATACCATACATTATGAAAAACATTTCTACCAAATTCCATCAATATGTAGAAAAAAACATTCGAGTTATTGCCTTTCAAAAATTGTATACATACTAAAAATTATATTCTTCAGAAAATGGATTTAAAGTTAAAACTTGTTCAGAAAACAAAGGAAATGTCTAATATTAAAATACTTATAACATGATTTCTATGCACCATAGCTACAAACGGAGGGTTTCTTTAGAAAGAGAAGATTTCAAATATTTTAATGGATAAATAAAAAAAATTAATTTTCTCCAAAATTTGAGTTTTTAACGTAGTCGGATACCTTAACGTATAGTAGGTTGAGAATGCTCAAATAGGGTTAAATATATTGTTATAAATCTAATCTCGGAGTTATCTGTTCATGAATTTATCTATTGAAGTTATGCAATTGGATTATAAATCCCATAATGAGTCTAACAGATTTTAATACTAATTTAAAAATAAATAAATTGTATACATTATTTTATTTTTTAGTTTCAATTTCATTCTTTGAAATCAAAATAAGTGCTTTGGTGTCTTGATTAGTAAAAAAAAGCTACAAAATATGTTTACAACTGTAATATTTCTTATTTTTGCTTTTACATGTCCATAATTCCTGTCCATTGTATTGTATATATTATATATATCCTTATTTTCTTCTCTAATTTTTATTTTCAATACTTTTTTCTTCAAATTATTCTTTCTGAATACCAGTTAATAATTACAAAAGCACTGAATAGAAGGATACACAATTTTATTTTATTTGAAACTTTTGATCGAAAATTCCCCAAGATAAAATTTTTAGAAAAATGACCCAAGAAATTGATTATAGAATTAATTTTTCATTAAATTTATAAAATCATATGTCATTTACTTGTTTTTATTTATATTGAAACATATATGAATATTAATTGTTCATTTCTCCTGGATTATTTTTCTTTAGTTAGGTAGAATTTTTTTAGTCTTTTTTGCTATCTTTATTTTTTTCTAAGATTTTGCTCCTTTTTATAATTTTATTCTGCATTATTATATAATTATTATAGTGCTACCTAAATACACATATAAGTACTATGTAATTAATCCATTTATTTTGCTATTTTCTATCCGCAAATCTAATTATTGTACTATGAATCAACCAAAGTACTGTGATATTCTTAAATAATTAATACAAATTCTCCACATTCAATATATGAGTTGATTTTGCATTCTTATCATGTTTTGAGGACTTGTATCTAGAAATACACTTAACTTATTACTTATTAAAATTATTCTTTAATTTTTAATATCTTTTCTGTTAAGGATAAATTATAGATGTCGTTATAAATTTCTATGTAATTTCAAACAAATTTCAATTCGGAAAACACACTTTTGAACAATATGTATTGTGTGATAGAAAGTCTAATTTATATCAAATAAAATATTTCTTTTAAACATGGAAAAAAAAATAATTTTAACTACAAATTCTTGAAGGATAATATCAAAAGCTTCATTCTTACGAAACAATTCCAATTTATCGCTTCCTCATTTTATCTCATTACGATACATAATACTTCATTAAGAACTATTTTCGGAATTATTTTTTTCCTCATTTTAAATAGATTCAGGATTTAATGAAATTCCTACACTATATTTTTATTTTCCAATTCTATCGTATTCTTTAATTGAACAGTTTAAAGCTAATTTATTCCTTGGATACAATAATCAGCAAAACTTAATAGCATTTCAGAAAAAAAAGAATCCTTTTACTGTAAAGCGGAATTTGTAATAAATTTCATCAATAATACAGCATTTAGAGTCATGGCAGATGTCAAAATAATTCACCAAATACTCGCATCATTTAGCAAATATTTTCAAAAAAGCGGAGAGTGACTTATTTATTTTTCGAAATTATTAAGACATGATAAATCGGAAATTATAACAGTTTTAAGTTGAGCAAAATGTAAATAAACTTAAAACGCATAACTTATAAATTTTTTTTCTTATAAGGCATGAAAAATATTTTATCATCTTTCACGTTCATACTCGTACATCTTAAACAGCTTTGCCTACAAATAATAACTTAAAGCAATTATTGTAAATTTCATTTCATTAATTTTTACATCAAATCCATACAAAGCAAACTTATAACTTACATGTATTGTTTATTATATGACTCATGAGGAGCTTTAATCTATTGTACCATCTATTTTAGGCCTAAGCCATATAAAATATTTTAACTTTACCAAAACAAAATCTCTTTCAATAATGTCACAAATTTCAATTATAAGTTTAAAACTTATTATATTTGTCAAATAATTTTAATTTACTATTTCTTTAATTGATATTTACGATATCAGAAAATATATTTAATGATTGCTTTTACAACTCTTTTTTTTCTCGTCTCAAATGGATACAAAATTTAATCAAGTTCTTGTTTTCATGCACTGCAGTATTTTTGATAGTTTCTAACTCCGTTTAGTTGCTGAAACCTTGATGTTTATACTGGACACAAAAAGAGACTTAAATACATTTAAAATACATACTTATGTCAGAAAATGAAATAAATTTCAGTTCTATATGTCAGGTATACTCAAATTCCAATCGCGTCCCTAGAAGGCTGTTGTCAAGTGTAAAGGGTATTATGCTTACATTTCTTGTGTTATTTTCAAAAAAAATATCTTGACCTTACTTAAAAATAAATAAAATGAATTCTTTATTAAAAATTTAACCTCACAAAAACAATTAATCTTAAAAATGAGTAACATTTTTTTTCACTTCTACATCAAATCTGAACTTTAATAATTTCAGATAGAATAAAAGTATTTCATGATAGCTTTTGTAAGAAATGATTTTAAGAGAACAAACTTAATTAAATAAAAAATAAGCAATTTGTACGTCTAAAAGCAAATTCACTCAAGTTCTTATGCGTCAGGAAAGGGAATATCTCTTAATTAATACATTATTTCTTTTATTCGGAAAAGTTTTAAACATGTTAAAGTTAAAATGCCTAGTATAAATAAATCAAATACAACAAACATCATCTACCATGAAATTTATTCTGTAAACTTATAAACTACGATTATTTTTATCTTCGTAAGAGATTGAAAGATAAATGGAAAATTTTGCAGTGTTTAGAAAAATTTAGAAAAATAATGTATTCAATAAAGTAGAAACACAATTTGTCAGACATTAAATTCGGGGGGAAACAACTTATAGGAACAAAACTTATCAAATATATTATCAAATATATTATCAAATAATAATTTGATAATATATCAAATATATTATCAAATATATTATACAAATATATTATCAAATTCGAAGGTTCCTTGCAATTTAAAATGTTATCATTTCTGTTATGAAAAGACTATGATAAAAATCAGTGCAAATATGTATCAATGAAACTAATTTTTTCAAATATTTTTCAGTTTTTCTTTTTTTTCCTAAAGTGAGAGATTAATATAATTATGAATGGAGTGATGAATTCATTTCAAAATTCAGGAATTTTTAATTACATCATTCGTTTAGAATGATATTCTTGTAGAAATAGTAGTTTGAATTTACTCTCAAAAATTTTTGTTCAATCAGTTTCAAATTTTATTAATTTATGCATTCATTCATTTACTAAAATAAATCCAAATCTATAAATTATTTGAAATAAAATATTTCTTTACGTTACGCTTTAAATATACAGTAATACTTAGACTGATTTAAATCAATTGTCAGAACAATTGTATTCGAATTTTTTTTTTTTTTTTGCGTTCTCTAAATGAATATTTTCATGTTTGTACTTAAGTATGACAATTGAATGTCACATTTACGTACAAACATCAACCTATTATTATTCTAATATTGTCAATATAGTTTTATAGAATTTTAAAAAATGTTTATCTGTATATATGTGCCATCGAGAATTTCATTTCTTAATATTTTTTTGGTATTATTACTAAATATTCAAAATCGTTTCCCTATTACAAATTGATTTCTAGAATGCAGACTTCCTTGATAACTAAATTCAATACTTAACTATTTTTGAGAATTTTTCAAAATATCTTTTCTATCAATGCTCTTTAATATATATTTAAAGCTGTACGAGTATATGTATTCTAGGATTTTTCATGGATACTTCGTAAGTAGTGTCGGAATTCAGCAGATTTTCATAGACTCAATAGAAACAATACCTTTTACTTTTTGAGCTAGGTACAACAGGTAAAATGGTATTTGTAATGAAGTTATCTAGAAAAATGGTATAATTTGCTTGAGTTCTTCAAATTATTTCATTCATTTGATTCATACTATTATACATAAGACAGAATAGGTAAGTCATAAATCTTCAGCAGGTAGAAGTGACTGAAAATTAATTTGTACGATTCTGAATCAGATACATAAATCATTTCCAGTAGTCGATGAATATGAACACCAATAGGAACTAATTGGTTGCACTGGTTGTTTAGCTTAATAATTTTACGTATAACAAATTGAGTATTGTACTGGTCTAGGTCTTATTCCTGAGAATTTTGCAAGATGTCCTTTGTAATTCATGTTGTCAAACCAGAGAAAAAAATATTACCTAAACCGATCAATCCCTGTAGTTGTTTATTGTTCTTTTTCATTCATTTGAAAATTTTCAGTAAAAGTTTAACATTATTTTGAACTTAAATTAAAAAATAACCGAAAGTAAGATACTGAATATTTGTGAATTCGTTTGACTATATCATGGCAGCTATATAAAAACTTTAGCCGAGTAAAGGTTTAATGATTTATGTAACTAGCTTCTTATACGGCATTTCAAATTTATTATCGATATATCTGAGTAAGAATTCGACATATCGGGCCTTAAAGAGTCTGAACAATATTCTCACAGACTGCTTAATTTTGCTATACTACTTGAGTATTTTTTTTTTACTTTCTGCGAACTAAGACTTTCTATTCATTTTGAGTTGGAAAAACTCGCCCAAATTTTGATTATATTCATTATTTTGTAATAAAATGATTAGAAAAATCTCAAGGTATCTATAACCAGTTAAATGGTGAAGTGATTTTCTTAAAAATAATTTTAGTTACACAACACATTTTTATTTCATTTAATTGTTATGAACACAATGCATTTAAAAAGCATAGCAGAAATACGACCCGATAAAGCAATAAAAAGCATTGTACATATGATTTCAATAATTAAACGTGATTTTATTTAATTTACTTATACGACACAACACTAAAATATTTCAGCACATGTTCAGACACAATTGTACAATATGAAGATGAACTAAATGGCAGCCAATTTCATGAAAAGCAATTGGATGAGTGCTCAAATTATCAAGAAAAGTCTGAATCATAAAATAGAACATTTTCATATTATTTTCAACTTCTGTATTTTTCAAAAATGCGATGATATTGAAACCAGAATGTAATATTTATTCCATCGTTGAAACAGGGCATT
The DNA here is from genome assembly GCA_019974015.1 of Nephila pilipes. Taxonomy (NCBI): domain Eukaryota; kingdom Metazoa; phylum Arthropoda; class Arachnida; order Araneae; family Nephilidae; genus Nephila; species Nephila pilipes. The sequence goes on from BMAW01068415.1 coordinate 234,156, forward strand.
ATACCCAAACCTCAAAGTGGTCATTGCAAATTTGATTAAGTTTAATGTCTTTCATCACCGTGATGTATCCAATAAAAAATATCGAAAGCCTCTTTTTAATCAATAAAAGGAAGACTAAGAGTGTGGAATAAGAAAGAAGAGAAAGACCACGAGTACAGAATAAGGGAGGAAAATAAAATGATTTCTGTCGATTGAAAATCTTAGAATGAAGGAACCTTCTATTGAGGGACCATTTCAGATCAGACGCAATGAGTTTTTACTCTTTCAATTTGTCTCTCTCTGTGTTCTGCAATAATTTATTTCATTCTAGATTTAACTTTAAGTTGAAGCCTAAATGCTCAGTTCTTAATAATTCTCTATTACTGCTGCGTAACTTTTAAGAAAACATATTTCTAAAACACTCAAATTTTAATTTCAGAAATAAAACTTTTTCTTGATATAATGGAAGAAATTTCTTAAATTATTTCAGTTTTTACAAGTACCGTTAAATTTAATGATATGATATGGGGTAAATTGTGCAATGCTAAAGCCAAAGTATTTCAATATATGACTTTTTAAATATACAAGCATTTGAAAAAAAATAATAATATCATGGAAAACTAATGAGAATTGAAGGAATTTCATACATGACTTGTATTAAGGAAAATAAATTATTTTATTGACAAAACATTGCAAATAAAAAACAACAGGTAAAACTCACATTTACATGGTAAAACTCACATTTACATGGTAAAACTCAGTATTTCATTCAGACACTGCCTACTGTAATAAGTACTTCTGTAACATGAGGTATCGAATGAAACAAATTTTGTAAGATTAATATTTTCTGAAGATGTTCTTGAGGATGATCATCCTAATTTTTTCATTTTTAATACAAAATTCATCTGTATAAATTTCGAGTTGAGCTTCACGAACAAGATGACGATCAATGAAATCCCCAACATATTCATTAGGTAAAATATTCAGTAATTAGGAAGATCAAGGAAGAAGTGTATCCATCGTGCTGAAAGGTATAAATTTTCTTGTGAATATGTGAACGAGTATTTTTCTACTGAAATCATTTTCTAGAAGCCCTTGAAAGAAAAGTACGACTTCAAACTCCAAAACTTCCTTCCCGGTTACTGTTGAAATTACTCACAATTCTTAGCCGCTGAGGTCACCCTTGATATCCAATGGGGCCCTTATGCCACTATATTCAGCATTTGAGCTCTATGATGTTCAGTTAAGTCCCCCGGAAGATGGCGTTCACCAGTATAGCGTCTAACGTAGTTGCTGCTATAACTACACCTAAAAGTAGAGTGGTCTGTATTGGAAGAAAACATTTTGCTGCCAGTAGGCAGGTCAATAGTAATACTTATGCATAGGATAAATCTTGTTCAAAGAAAATCTTTCATGTCAGACTTACAGAAGACTGCGGTGAATTGTTGGAGTGGACAATGAGCATTTGTAGCAGTGGTACTAAGTTTAGTCGTCTGTCGAGATGAAGCTATACAGTCGGTCACTTCTACATGGATGAAATGTCTTATCACCCCATACTGACATAACCTTTCCATGTCATATAATATGTTTTAATTCCATATCCAAGAGGAATTTTAATAATTAATTCTTCAAATTTTATGTAAAAGTTAGAGATAATTAATACGGATAATTAATAAATAATAAATTCTATTTTCTAAAACGATAAATACAAATACACCACAAACAGCTCAGAATATATATAGGACTATCGTATGTTTCACTTATAGCTTACTTAAATGTATGTTTACATATATAGCTAATTAAATTTAAATTCGCTTTCAAAAGTTATTAGACTATAAAACCTTATTACGACTAATGTTCTAAAATAATTTTAACACATTTTGTATTTTTCGTAAAATATTACTTGATAGTGTTTTAAAATACTGAAAAAATGTATGCTGAAATTCAGAACATTTCAATAAAAAAATATTTTCTCTATTTTCCTCCTCACTCTTCTTTTACTTTATCTGAGCAGTAGCTGTATTATTATTAGGGTAATATGAATTGATAGTTGTCGAAAGTATCTTTTACCATTCCTTTGCATCATTAATTATCCTTTTTAGGACACTCTTTTCATTCGTGTTACTTTGTTCCCAAAACTAGTTACCATATTCTATCTTTTGTCCCATTCCTCACGTAAATCCCTGAGGAAATCCTCTCAAAATGGATATCCCAACAACTCAGTTTCTTTCCTCATAGAAAATGCTAACACAGTTAACACCTTCTTTTTAATTCAAGAAAGCTCTGGCGCAATCTGTAAAAATACTTTTTTTTTACCCTGTCCAATTGCATAATTCAGCGTCTAGCAAAGTTCAATCACATAACGCTTCTAAGAATTTTGCTGAATTGTTTTTGTTTCGTGATCTTATATAATAATAATAATAAATATAATAATAATAAAGCCGATTTGCAAATCTTACATGAAAAGTTTTATACGATAATAATTACACGTTATTTTTACTATTTGCTTAGAAAAATCATTAAATATTTTTATGAACTCAAATACTTAGGAAATTTGTGAGTGAAATTTAATAGTAATGATAACATATTATAATTATCTATACGAAAGAAGCCCTGAAAAGATGTAAGAGAATAAATTGATACTAATGCTTCATATTCATTATGCATTAATTTTATAAGAGGTAATACACAGAGATGTCATTGAATAAAAATATAGAGTAAATTATTGATACAGGGTAATTTTAAGTATATATGATTTAACTCTTTAAATTAAATGCTTGTCTATAACTTTTATGTAAACAAACAATAAATAACATTCATGTTGATCGTTAAATATTACAAATGTAAGAAAATTGCTTAAATAAAAGACACCGTTATTTTTAGGATATGATTATTAATATATTTTTATTATGTCATAAACACATATTTTATATTAAACCTGATTACTTTGAAGATGTGACTCTAACTTAAATCCATCATATTTTTCTAAATAAAACCTTATTTCTTATATTTGATTTTCTATTACTTAAAAAAAATGCCATTATTTTGAAAAACAAAAATTTACCTTTATGAAAAACAACTTCTGTTATTAAAAATATATAATGTATAATACTTAAAAACATACATCTTACATAAATAGTTCTTTTATTTCTTAAGATATACATTTTAATGATTGTTTCCAAAGTGCATTTTAATGTTATTAATCTAAAGTGCATTTTAATGTTATTAATTCAAAGTACATTTTAATGTTTGTTTTTGATCATGGATATAATGAATAATTACATATTTGAAAAACAAAACCAGAGCTATTCTACTGATAATTTACTTTTATTGGAATTGGTTTTCATATTATATGTATCCAAAAAGTGTTCCAATTTTGTTCACTTTGTAATATATGTAATTTACAATAACAAATGTTAAAAATAAATGTTCATTAACTATTACATTTCACCTAAGCAAAATATAACAGTCTCTTTTTATTTCCAGATCATGGACCTGAAAATATATGTTAATAAGCGATGAAAAGGGATGTTGATGTTCGTAAACCACTGTCGAAATCTGTGCAAAATTTAAGGATGTGAAGTTCTATGAATCTGACACAGATATTCCAAATTAACATAATTCGCACAATTAGTCAAATTTTTCGTAAACTACGGAAAGAAAAGTAAAGCTAATACTTTCAAACAAAGATGCAAATTTTAGTGTCCATTATGTAGGCGTACGCATGCACGTGGATTGTATATTTAGAAGAAATTATTTTGTGAGCTCAGTATCAGTTTTCGTGCTTCGTATATTCGCACACTTTGGTGACTCATACGGTTTTTCTTTTTCTTTTTTTGCAACATCTGGGAAAATTCAAAAGTATACAGTGAAAATGAGTAACGACCAACATTTGAATAATGAAAAGACCGATTTCAGGGTGAAGAATGAATCGTCAGGGTGAAGAATGCCGGAAATTTTAATGTGACTCCTGGAATTGTATGCAACTTATGAACACAATTTAATGTGAGACCGAGCTCTTAGAGAAAAGCCAGGGTAAGGTCTTCCAAGAGCTGTGGTATCCAATGAAGATCGATATTTGTCAATTACAGAGAGAAGTAATAGAAAGGTAAGAACTTCTTGTCTTCCTTTCAAATTTTGTGACACACAAGAAGTCGTGTTTTAAGAGTTACAATTGCCAGATGGCTACACAAGAGGTATGTTTGCAAAAAGTTTTCCAGTTTGCATCTCGCTCACTTCTAGACACACAGAAGACCAATTAGAAAGATCAGAAAACCTCGAAATTGGAACTGGTATTAGTGGGAGAACGTTTTGTTTTCGGATGAGTAGAGATTCTCGATAACCACTGATTCTCGATGAACTCTCATTTGGAAGATACCAGGGACCCGATACAGGCCCTCCAACATCAAAGAAAGAGACCGGTATAACAACAGAGGTTTGATGAACTTGGAAGGCGCCATGCTGAACAGGTCAAAGACCTCCCATTCTTTTGACAGAGACTCTCTTATTGCTGTTAAGTAGAGTTGAAATCTTAGAACTTTATGTTCACCTTTTTAAGGGTGCTGCTGGACATCATTTTATCTTTATAGATGACCACGCATCCAAATAGATCTCATTTGAAAGCTGCATGTCTGGAAAGGGAGGATATTTGCCGGATGGATGTATGAACCAGAATGATGGTCTTTATGGATAGAAACTCTTACCTGGCGAGTTCGATTGAATAAGAGTCGGATGGATTGATGAGTCTGATAAGCAAAATTTAACCTCATGAGTATATTTGAGATGCTTTTGTGAAGGAAGTTGCAACTCACTTTCCTCCTCTTAGAACCATCCAGGACCTGAAAACTTGCTAGTGGAGGGAGATTTTCTGTTATAGGGATTCATAGTTTCCCTTCTAACAAGAATTCTTATTGTGAAAGCTTGGTAAATGTAACGGGAGACTTTTCCTCTTAATAACCTCTCTTTTAAAATTTTATTTTGGGATCTCTCTTTAAGACTTTTTATGCTTTGATGAGTTGTACTTACTAAAATTGTTATATGGTATTTTTTGTATTATTTAATCTTACGTAATTACTAAATTTTATTAAATTCTGTGCACTATTTTTAGAGATAATCAACCAAAAGTGAAAATTCACTTACTTTTGTACATTAAAGTATTTTGTCATGCTAGAGAGAGAGAGATTTTCCTGTATGATGGGAATATTATATAGTGGTTAAATTTATGTGTGTCAGCTTTTAAAAATAAATAAAATATAAATTAAAATATATTACTTTTAATTCAATCAAAATATTTAAGAAATTGTTTATTTATTTTATTAGAAAAGTTAATAATTTAAAGCTTTTTCTATAGTTGTTTATTGTTAACATTCAGATTATTAACTTTGGGACATCCAGACTTCACTTCTATACCTAATCTGTACCATGGTAAATCACTAAGGTTCACTCAAGCAAAAGACAGAATAGAAATCAGTAATTTTCATTATATGGTTATTATGACCCAAAAATCAACATTTGTATTATGTATGTGGAGCAAATATCTTATCTCAACTACTACATAAGATTATCAGAAATGTATACTTATTTAACTGGTTTTAATGATGAGGTCCAATTTGAAACTAATTCAACATCAAATTACTCTTTATCCTCAATGTATGCGAACGTCTAATTTTGTTTTTTAAGCCTCCCTATCTCTATCTAATACTACTACAAATTTAACATTAAACACTATGCAGCTACGAACTCTAGCTTATCCGTATTTTTTCATTATCCGTATACATTTATTCTTACACAAGTCCCGGTTTATTCACAAGTTGACGTAGTCAAATCAAATAACAACATATTAAGGCTTCAGAGGTTAGTTGAAGGTAAGTACGCGTAAGAAACTATTACAATTTTTAAACAGGAAGATGGAAGACTTATTATTGACGTAGTTTCTCATTAAAACTCATATATAAATGAAGAATTTAATATAGTTTTCGAAAACTTAAACTTAGCAATATTAAATTGTTGTTTAAACAGGTACATAAATAAATCAGAATTTTATTCCCAGTACAACATTTTCTGAGAAATTTCTTGTTGGAGTTGATATTACGTATAAAGGAATTGATATCACAAATATTTCTGTAAACTGAGTGAAGAAGACGAAATAGATATTGATTTATCGGATTTAATCTTCTGCTTAAGGCAGGTGAATATATTTTCAATTCATTATTGAACCTTGCTTATTATATTAATTTTTCTTCTATAAAAATAAATGTTACTATTTATTTCCAAACATTATCCATAAATTATCTTTTCTAAGTAAATAGTTTAAAAATTTAGAAATTTTAGAATGACCTCTACGTTTCAACGAAATCTCATAATACAAAAGGAAACATATTGATAAAAATTTTAAATGAAAAAATAGAGGATAACTATTTTTTTACCGCAATAGAGAGGCAATCTATTTACTTAGCCGAGCTCTATATCTGTCTTAAAAAAGTATAATTTAGGAGAGTTTTATACACGCAAAAACATCTCAAAAATCGATGCGTTGTAAAATGTAGAGTACTATGTAGACAGAGTGGCGTTATTAAAAATAGGCAATATATCTGAACAAAAAGTTTTAATAATGTTACGCTTCGGACAGGATATTTTACGTAGACTAATTTGTAGCGATTAGGAAGCTTCCTTTCCTTCAACTGTCCTTATGGTAATTTCTAAGACTTGATTGATTCGAACAGTTCAACTTATGATTAAATGTGTAAATCAGAGCTACTATAAATTGAAGTGTAGTAAATGAGAAAAAGGCCGAGAACCAGTGGAAAATTATAGAAAAGGATTGAAAGAATAGCGATCGATAGAAGGCTGAAGGAGGATTTAATGGGTAACAAGCTGGAAGAATATATAAAAGCAATAGTAAATTGGAGGCTCAAGTGTTGCGAGAGAAATAAAGCAGGTAGATATATTATGCAAGATATTATGCAATAGATGATAGTGATACGGTTTTGATCCTGACTCGAGCCCACCTAAAGAATAATTCAGATAAATAAAACTATTAAATATTTTATCCTTGAGGATGCTAGAGGAATTCCTCCAATAGGCGTGATAAATATCTTTAATGTTTAATATTTTAGATATCAAGATAGTAATAAATTTTAAATAAGGTTAATCTGCACTAGTATTAAATGAAATGTATTAAGGCATAAGAATGGCATAATTAAATAAGGCTAGCGAACCCAGGGCGTCAGAAGTTAGGTAATGGCAAATTAAATCCCTAAACAATCAAAGTCATTTTCAGATGTTGAGTTTATTAAGCTATGTATGGAAAGCGTGGCATATATAACTTTTTTTGATAAGAAAGAGGATATTTCTAAAAACAGTTTGTCTCATCGAACTACAACCAGAAGAATTGACATCTATTGAAATCTATTGAAAATTATTTAAAAAGTAAAGCTTTTGTATTGAAATCTTAATATTTGACATTAGATGAGAGTACTGATGTTACTGATATAACTTTAACTTTGATGTATTAAAGGTGTTAATGACAATTAATATATGAGTGAAATGAGAGTTTCTTCAATACCATTAAAATACACAGAATCAACAAGAACTTCATATGAACCAGTGAAAACCAAAAATTTAATGTGGTTTCCTTTGTCTCTTGTCAACATATGTGGTATAATTACGAATGCTATTACAGCCTTAATGTATAAAACGGAGGGCGGCTTAAAATTCATAGATGATATTTCTTCAGAAGACCAGATATGTGGTGGGGCTGATGCACGTAGAATGTGTCGAGGTCTCAAGTCTTCTCGCTAGTTGAAGGTTTGTAACGGGAGATGCCAATTCAGGTGTTGCTCTCGCCACTTGAACTAGGTTCTAAATTATGAGGTCCGTCATCAGTAGCCCTTGTGTAGCTTCTGAATGTGACTTTGATTGATCAATCAAAAACACCCTTAGTTTCAGAAATCCTCGTTTGATGAAGTACCAATGCATAATACACAAAGAACACTTATGCAGAAAAACTTTAAAAATGCACCGTATTATTAAAATTGTTGGCAAAACTGGGAATTTCCTTAAGACTTGGGGAAAAATTAAATTAAGTTCTTGGAATTTCTTAAATGCTTCGATGATGCGTAGGGTGATATCATATGCTTTCGAGAAGTGAAAAAGAGCTCAACCGTGGTCAATAGTGAAAAAGTGTCTATGAGTTATTAAATGAAATCTTTTTATAAGACATCAAAAATAAAATGTGTACCAGAATATGATGGCAATTGTGGCTTGTAGATTCCGCATTTTTTTGTAGATTTGATTGCTTACTTAAATGGCTTTAGCATGTGTCTTCAATGTAAAATCCAAATTATCTGTGCTACGTTTCAAGCCATAAACACTTCCAAATTAAATTGAATTTTGTGAAACCCAAATAAATACAAACAATTGTTTAAATTTCAAGAAAATCAACAAACATAATCTTCAAAATGAGAGAAAAAATTGCGTAACTTCGTGATTAAATTCAAAAATATGAACAAAGATTTACGGAATTTGGGAAAAATAAACTAATATTTTTAATTTTTTATTTTTGAGACTCCTTTTACACCCGATATAGACATGTTTCCAGAATCTTTTCAAATGGATGCATAAAGTGCTATCTGAAAATCAGTTTAAAGAGAAATTTTGTAGAGTCTTTTGGTTGGACATTCATAAATCATATTTGAAAGATGTCAATATCCCTCGCTGCGCAATCATTCGTTATTCACGCCTCCATTGTTTGGAAGCATTTTCATTTGCGAGCAACTGTCTTAAAGAATGAATCACACTAAGAGTAAAATTTGTGCTAGAGTATTGGATGTATATCTTGAGAACTCCCTAAGAATTGGAATTAGTTAAAACAAACCAGACATTGATGCATTAGTTTTTAAAATTCATTAAGGAACATCAAATAAATTATGATTTCTAGCTACTTTTATTCTTATAAAAATTTATGATGAAATGTTATAAGTAAAATATATGTTAGAAAATTGAAGTTTAATGCTATGTTGCAGCCTTTATAAAATAAAAATTATAATCATTACTCTTAAATTACTAAAATATGTTAACAACATAATTCAAGTTTTCTTTTGTTTATGAGTTATTGTTAGATTTATTTTGCGCCTCCCCAAACAACTCATCTTTTTTCAATACCCACATCAGGAGAGTAAAAGTGGTGGACGTCTCTGTTTCAGATAAATGTTTTTACATTTGAATATTCTTTATGAATTTCAGGGAAATGAAATAACCAGATTAATTTCTTAACTGTTATGTTCCTTTTTCAAAGCTACGTACAATCATAATTTTTTAATAATGGTGTGCTTTTTTTCATATAGAATTTTTGTATTTATATAATTATACAAAGATATAATTTTCTCCACTTAGTTTCTTTTATGTAGAAAAAATATTATTTTGTTTACTTATATTAGATGCAGCTTTTTATTGACACATTTCATATATAACTCTTCTTTATAAAATGTATATCTGATCCATTTAACTGGTTCCTTTTAAATAAAAATCGAGCTAATACGAGTGTATAAGACTTAATTTTAAATCAGGAGTATATTTTGAAGGGTGAATGATCACCAATCACCTAATGTATGAAAAGTTCAAATAAAATTTTGTTTTCTAAACTTATATTTCCAACTAAGATTTCCGATGTTTTTAAATTAATAAAATTTAAAATTTAAAAGTAAAAGTGGTTATTAAATTAAAATTTAGATGTAAGGTAATTATATATATATATATATATAGAACTGTTAACGAAAATCAATGAGTTTTGGAATCGATGATCTTCGATTTTTGTTTAGTTTGTATTCTCCGTTATAGATCGGTATTGAATAAATACCAATCGTAGTACAAATTTAATTGTGGTTGCTGGTGCTTAAATGATAACACATAAAATTGTTATTCCCATTTGAGAATAAACTACGACAGTTTAACTTATAGCAATAAAAGATGAATGTTTTTATCTGTTTAATTAGAATAAAGATTAAAGATAGAGCTTTATTTTTTTTATATAATCTTAAGCCTATTTCATCTTAATATAATAATGCAAGAATTTTATTTATTCTCTGAATTTTTCTTCTTAATTTTTAAACAAATTTCTATAAATATGGTTAACTTTGATGTCGTTCTCTATATAAATATAACAAGGAATTTGATATCTCAGAGAGTTACAGGTGACAATTTCCGAAGTGTAAATGCTGAAATTGTTATTGTCAGATAGATTTATGTATTAATCGTTATGAAAAATTAAAGTTATAATTTATTTCTTTTGATATCAAGGAGGTCTTGTATTTTTTTTTAAAATTATTAAGAAAAATGTTCATTATCATTTTTGATTACAGTGCATTTAATTATTTGGCCATCTTTTATATTTTCCGGTTACATAAATTATACTTCAATATTATAAGAATTATTATGTCAATAGTTGAATGATATCGATGTTTATCATCTGTAAGATACAACCCATTTAATATTTCGTGTTTTTGTCATATACAGCAAATTTATTCGTATTTTAAGGAAAAAACTTTTGAATTTATTTTCTCCAAAATTTATTTTATATTCTGATTTTAAAGTAATTATTTTCTGATCAATTTACTTCCCAAACTATTTGCAAATGTTTAAATACAATTAATTATGAAATAAATATCACATGTATCATATTTTCAAAGTGTAAGTATCTTTTACAAAGATCGTGAATGAATAAAAAATTCTTTTTGAGGAAAAAGGAAACTTTTATGTTTTAGTAGCCGTTTTTAAAAGAAGTGTTTCTGTATTTTTTAAATGTATTCAAAATATTTTTTAAATACAATATATAAAATCTATCTATTAAATAATTTACCTGTAATATTCGTTGGAGGACATTTTCGTTCATCTTCCTTGAAACTTGAAGTAAAATATGAAATATTTCATTTACTTTATGAACAGATATTGCAATTAAGTTTAAACATTTTTCTAAAGAAAATCACTTCTCACTATGTATAGTTTTATGTTATTCTAAGAGTAAAAATACTAAAGTAAGGACTATACATTTGGTAACACGGCATATACAATACATATTGAAATCTGTAAATACTCTATATAAATATGGTATCCGGCCCTTGAAAGAAATATGAACAAACTTCTTTTCTTCCTCATATGATCATTCTACCTGAACTCGATAGACCAAAGCATAATCTTTCTCACTTCCTACTACCTTCTATACCTCTACATCTTTCGAAAACAGTTTCGATGACAAATGAAGTGAGAATTGCCATTTTGATGTCTACGACTGTTACATATCAATCGATAACACCTTTTTGAATTGTCCTTTACAGAGATGAATCTGGGTGTTATGTTCCAAGTATTTCGAATTTTTTAGAAAAGAAATTGTATACCTTAGGAATAATTTTAAAAAGTTATTTTTTAGTCTCGGTAATAAAATTCGCTATGCGTAATTTTATGTCATACCTTATTAAAAATACTGAAGTGAAATTATATTTGATAATATGGGATTTAAAATAGGTTTCTGAAATCTCTAAATAATAAATATAATTAAGATATTAATACCTTGAAATAAAATATGAACTAATTTTTTATTAGATAATTAGTGAATTCTACCTGATGTATTTTAGTGTATTTTACCTGAACCAAATAACCCATAGCATGATCTCGCATATATTAGTAATTTTTGAAAATAGTTTCAAGGACAAATGATGTGAGAATGGTCAGTTTGCTACACATGGCTATTACATATAAATCAATAATATCTATCTGGCGTTGTCCTTTTCATGATTGTATACGGGTTTGATATAAGTTTTTTTTCTCATTTAGAGAGGAAGTAAATTTTACTACTTGACTGCAGTAAACAAGTAAATAAATATGTTAAAGGAAGCTTTTTATATTTAATGAAGGAGTAAGAATATTTGTATTTTACTCCCTAAGTAAAAAAAAATTCCTATTTTAATTTTATGATTTATAAAAATTTCATTACTTAGAAATCAGTTCAGCTAACTGCATATAAAAGGCATAACTCATAATTTAAATCAATAACCAATGCTTAGTGCTTTAGCACTTAATCCACATGACATTCAGCTCAAGATTAAACTTTATAGATTAAACTTCATAACTTAAAATGCGTTTTATAGGAAATCAATCAAAACAACCAAATTCTAGAGTATATTCTCTGTTTAGTTATGTAATCAGTGTCTCATTTGTCTGATCTTTATATTTCTTATGTTCTAAAAATGATATACAACATTTATGCTAAAATTATAGAAAACATCGAAAAAGATAACTTTTTTCATCAAAGTCTTTAATTCTTAAGATATAAACATAAAGATGATTATATTAGACATGTTAGGAATGATTAGAGCCCCTTTAAAAAAGCATCGTATTTTACTTTGAATGGAGTCAAATATAGATCGAAACAAATCTCCACTTCTTTAAACATCTCAAAAAACTTATGCTCCGTTAATATCAGAACACTATTATCAAAATATGAGGAACAGTATTCAACCATCTTTTAATACTAAGTATCAAATTTTACTTTTATCGGCATTGAACCAGAAATGCCTTGTGACTTGAGCCATCATGTGGGATCGCTTCCAAAGGAAATACCCAAAAACACTCCAATGAAAGGGAACAAAGCTTCCCCAAAGCACTTTTCAACCGGAAAGGAAATGAAACTCACTCAGGAATAGCATGGAATTGCTTCACATCTCGAATTCTTTTCGTTTCCGTTCCTTTTTTTAACTCAATCCCCCTGAAACACCCTTCGTTATTCAACCGATGGAACTTTTTGAATCAGAAATCTTCATCGTTATTTGCCATGCTTTTAAAAAGCGATTCGTTTAATGATAAGCCGATCAGAATTTTTTTCCTATTTTCCTAAGTATCTTTTGTCTACATTAGTTCCTTATTCCTTATTTTTTAAATATGATTAATAAAAATCAATTAAATTGATTTCGATTACCTATGATTATCTTTTTTATAAATTTCATGAAAGGACTTTCTCAAAATTTGACTTTAAATGTACGTATGTATGCAAAGATGCACAATCGACGAACTAAATTATATGCGATCGTGCCACGGTCAACAACTATCTCAGTCATAGACGTACTTGGCTAATGACGAGAAACTGCAAGGAAAAAAAATGCTTTGTAAAGCGATACAGGTTTTAGTTTGGTTTACGGTGCTTTGCCTTTTGTTCCGTTTTTCTTCAAAGCCAGCTAGCGGTTGTCGAGTGATTTAAATTGTTCTCTTATCAATAAATTAATCAAACGAAACTACTATTCCATACAGAAGCAAGAAGGAAATAATGGATTACATTGTTATAATTGAGGGAAATCATGCATTGGTTAACAACGGCTTTGGTTAACGACGATAATCCTGATACGAATTACCGTCGTTGACTTAGAAACCTTAGTATTTATTAACAGTTATTTTTGATTAACGATGCAAATATAAAACTAAAAAATATAATTTTTTTTTCTAAACCCCCTCCCCTCCAGTTAAGGATAGGATTGATCTTGACAAATCTGTTTCTTAATTTAATGAAATTGAAATGCAGACAGACAAACAGAAAAATCAAAACTCATATTAAATAAGACAATGATTCTAAAATTTTTATTTCAAATACATATGACAGCATTTTGTTTATATTTTCAAAAATTTTATTTCACTTCAAAATTCCATTTAATTTTGACATTTACTGATCTTCAAATGGAAGAAAAACTAGTATTACTTAATTTTAATGTAATCCATTGCATATGTTAAATAAGAGGTTCTAAGGTGTTATAGAGAAATAAGCATCATTTTTGATTTTATTAAATGAAATTAAAATGTAAAATAGCATGAAAAAATGTATATTCGCAAAATATTTCTAAAACCACACTATGTGCGCTTTTTGAAAAATATGCCAATCTACAGCAAATAAGCTAAGAAAAAAATAATTAAAGAATGAAACAATTGCCTGATTCTAAACAATACGCTTTTCTATTACAATTTAGGCTCCAAATAAAATACATTAAAGTAGTCTTAGCATTATGTATTCTTTATTTTGAGTTCTTTATGAGTGAAAATGCAGTTATAAACTTAATTATATAGTTATAAACATCGCAGTACATTCTCTGATCATGTCCTGATAAATCTTGGAATGTAAATAAAAATAATTGTAATAAAGCCTTTATAAAAATGTTCTAAAATTAAAAGTGTGAATTTTAATCAGCATATTTCTGAACAAATTATTAAAAGTGCAATTATCTTTAAATTTAAATACAATAATGAAGCATCAAAAATTAATTTCTTTTAATAATTATTTAACATATCGGTAGATTGTGATTCATATTATATTCTACTTAAAATGCAAAAAAAAAAAAAAAAATGTAAAGAATGCAATTACGCATCAGAAAGGAACTAGTTCTGAAAACTACATAAATATAAAAAACGATAACTTCTGGGGGGAAAATAATAATTCTCTCTAAGTGGCCATTGTTTCTTCTTTGATTCAACTTCTTGGAGAAAGAAAACATTATTTTCTTTTGTCTCAGCTGAAATTAAACTAAATACTCTACTTCACTAATTGATATTTCTAGTTCCAAGAAAGATTTCTTCAATCATTATTCTTGTTTTAGAAATAAAAGTGATAACACTTGGTCGATTTAGAAAATCGATTGCTTCTAATATCAAATTACAGATTTGCATTTAAGAACAATTTTAAATAGAATAAGACTGAACTATATTTCAATAAATTTTTTATCATTATTTAAAATATTCTGAAACAGTATTTATTTCGGGAAAAAAAGGATAATTTATAATTAGTTAAATTGTATAAAATTTTGTTTTGCGGTTCATGTTTTCTATAAAACTATCGAAGTTTAAAAATTTCCCCGAAATTTAATTACTTTGGGAATAAAACTGAATGAAAAATACTCGACTTTATAAATACATCAAATCCTTGGACAAAATCTGCAAAAGTCTTTAGAAGAAACTTGCCAGAAATAAATCCTTCCACAAGAGACATACGTTTTCGCATTACTCAAAGAAATGTCACAAAAGCTTTCGCCTAACTTTTAAAAACTGTATGAGAAAGTGAACCCTTTTGAGATGTCAGATTTAAAGAAATTCGAGATTTAAGCTCGAATAAATATTTGGGGGAACACGAACATTTTCGAAAGAATTTCAGTCTTTAAAATATTTTTAAATAATTTTTTAGATATATAATACAGGATGTATGTTCCTCTAAATGTAAAAGAGAAAAAATACTTTTATCATTTATTTTTTTATTATTTTTGAAAAATCAATTAAGTTGTATTCATTGACCCGAAACTTTTGTCCTTAGATTCATAAATCTGTTATATTCCAGTTTTTCATTGACTAAATTTAGTTTTGAATAAAAGTTTTAGTCATTAAAATAACAAGAGTTCCCTTTAAAATATGAATGGAATTTAAAATATTTTCTTTTCTTTAATATAATAAAAATCTACATTTGTAACATCCTGGTTTCGCTTCCCTCATTTAATTGTTTCATCACTGTTAAATAAAGTTCAGCCAATAATTAGATAGTCAGATAATGGAAGGAATTCAAATTGGTTTTATTAGTCTCGTCGAATATTCAACATTCTACGTCTGTATTAATATATACTTGCAAGTACAACAGATCTCTGCACGTGTCCGAACCTAAAGAATTTCTAAAACTTTTACTTATCTGAAATGGTTCTAAACGTGGATTTGAGTCAGGATTGAATCCATATTCAGTATCAACTGTCATAATAGAGTTTCTTTCTGTTATTATTACAAGACTTTCTCTCTTCCGATTTCTCACTTCCCGTTAAATTGCTCTATAATTTATAAATATTATTATATCAATGTTATATATTTCAATAATTTTAATCTAATTTACATAAGTAACTGTTCTCTTATAAGAAGAGGTTCTTGAATCAAACTGCGCTATACGATAACACCGAAGTGGTTAGAAGAAAGAAAATACTCGAAAGAACTCCATTATGTACTTTTTTTTGCTAATGTTAAAGTAAAAATAAGAGAAAATGTACTTTATTATTTTTTTTTGTTAAACATTTTTCTAAATTAATGTTCTTTATAAGATCTCTAGAATTTTAAGTTAATATTCAGCAGATAATTTCTGAATTCTTATCATTTGCATTTCTTTTTTTGTATTATATTTCATAAACCAGCCCTATGTATTCTTTAAAACCTTGAGAAATCAATCAATAGTTAAAAGGTTACAAGTTAAATATTTTTATGTGAAAATAACTCCTATTCTTTAGATGATCTAAGGTTAACTGTTTTGTCATCATACAATATTACAGTGACATTTTTACAATATATTGTTTAGTCATTGTACGTCATAGATTTTGTGTGATAAATCATCGTCAAAAATTCTTTTTTTTTTTGAAATATTTGATTAAATAAAAGCAAACTAGTTGAGATAAAAGCAGAATAAGAATTCACGAAAGAAAAGGTACCAAAATCCCGTTAAAAATGAGTCAGTTTGAAAATAAATTTTGTTTGAAAGAAATAACACTCTTCAACTTGACGACGGAAAAATTTAGATGCTACGCTTATCCAGGTTAGATTTAAGGAAAACATTTTTACGCTTTTATTGTTCTTTTATGAAAATAAATCTCTCACCCAACCATCTACTCCAAAGTAATAAAAAGAACAGAGAAAAGGTCATAAAATATTTCCAGCCCGTGATGTAATGAAAACTCACACGGAATTTTATGAACCTTGAATCCTAAGAAAAACAAAAGAGCAACGTTTTTTCTCCCTTTCACAATTTTTCTATTTCTCATTTTGGAAAGAGGCAAATAAACATCAAAATCATCTGTTTAAAATGCCTCCGTGTTAGGAATGGGAACTGGATTATTCTAGTAATCGTTTTCCCTTGTTCTCAGAAATCCATGAGAATGACATCCTTCACATCTCAAACAATCGTAGCCATAATTTTTCTGGCCGATAAGACTGTCTTCACCTTCTTTAGAGCAGATTAAGTCGAAATAACCCCTTGTTCGACTGTTGTTCTTATTCACATCTCATAGACAGTGTAAATTCAACGCAAAATAATATTCGGTTATTGTCAAGACAGCTCGTCGTGGCAGTAACCAAATTTTCATTGGTAGTAAAAGGCAAGAAAATAAAAATTGACAAACTAATCTAATCATTGTTACATTTGCTGGGGAGATGTTCACCAGATGACAAAAAGCAACCTAACTTCAGCTAATTTTAGCAATACCAACTGTCGTCAAACAGGCCATTTTTATACCACTCTCACAAATAAGCATTATAATGAAAGTTTTATTTTCCGAAAATATAAATTTAAAATATACCTATTTTTATGGCACCATATATTCTTTTACGTTAAAAAAAATGTTTAGAATTTTTCAAAAGACTTGTAACTCCCCGGGAGCACATCCTTCACTTATTCCATCCCTCCTTAATTACTTATTAAAATTAAACTATATATATATATATATATAGTAAAGAGTTCATTCGTATTTCCTGATCCCCTTCCAAAGTATCCTTTCATTTATTACAACACGCGCTCTTGAAACGGATTAATTCTGCTTAAACCAATTATAAATCTGTCAAAAACAATCCCTTTTTAATTCCCTATTTATTATATTTCCCTGGAATCCCCTTATTCATACCACGTGCTTCTGACGTTTCATGGGAATTTTCCCTGGTATATAAGCAAAAACACAACAAAAAACGCTCTCTTTTTTTCACACTCTTTTGCTCTCACTCTTACTCTTCTCTCCCATTTTTGCTGTCTAATGATGTAACCAACTACGTAATGGAAATGGTCTCACTCTCTCAGCTTAAAATAAAAGTTCTGTGAAAATTCAATACGCCTCGACTGTTATTTGATATTATGTTACATTTAAAGCCAGCAGAATCATTACATTACAAAAGTCGACAGGATATATATATATATATAATGCTAAATGTAATTAAAAATAATAGAAACGAATAATTATTAATCTGAATATATTTTAAGTAAAATCTACTTGAAATGAAAAAAAAAACAAAATTATTAAATTGAATATAAAAGAATATAGAACAGTTTAACATTAAGTCTATGGATAAAACCATAAAATTAAAATATTTGAATAATATCCTAGTTCATAGATAAAATTACCAAGTGTTTATTTTTAACATTAGAGTCAAAACCATTAAGTATAATATAAAAGAATATAGATTAATTTAACATTTAGTTTGTGGAATTAACCGTAAAATCAGGAAACAGAGCACGGTTATAAGAAAATCAAATTTTCATACTAAAAAATTGAAAAGTAGTCTTTGCAAAAATTTATACCTCACCTAAAACAAAAGCCCCTTGAGTGACTAATAAAAAAAGAAGGGATGAAAAAGGGGAAGGATTAGTTTTGTTTAATCTTGTGAAGATATCTACAGCAACTCTGATGTAGGTGAATTGGATCAAGCTTGCGGAAACTGAAATTCTGATGAAATCCGACTGTCATGTTGATTTTATTTTACTATAAGTCATTTGATATTATACACTATCGTAGCATATTATAATTATTATTATAAATGTCATTTTTATACTTTAATTAATTAAGGAAAGCTAAATAAATATATTAAAATAATTTCGTTTGTATTGTTACTATTTGCTTCACATCCGGTATAACTTGCCCTAAGTTTGTTACAACATATCTCCAATCTGGGGTAAGTTGTAACAACCAACTAGTTTTGAAAAAAGTATTTCTAGAGCAAAAATAAAAAAGAATGTCGAATGTTGTTTGTGTGCATTTGATGATCAATAATTATTCTATAAAAAGAAGCAGTTATAATCATGAAATCTTAAAAACACATTACTATATATATATATAAGCTTTTCCGAAAATTTGTATAACTTACCTAATCTTCTTTTCGTGATCTATCTAATAAAGAAAATCTATAACTTCTTAATAGTTATAACCTCAAAGTAGAAGTAGTTTTATAAAACTAAAATTCCAAATATTTTAGTTAACGTTTTCAGAAATATTGACAATTGGTCGAAATTTCGGATTTCGATCAAATTATTCCGAAATAGTGGATTCGACCAAACATATGCAGATTTAAACGCAGAAACAACCATTGTTTTATATTCTACAAGGATTTTAGCTATTTAATGATGCGAATGGTGTTATGTAATAAGTTCACACAGATTTTATTTTTAATGTTTTTTAGAAATAATGAAAAATTAATATATAAATTATATTCAAAAATACAGTTTTTGGGAGTTTTAAGGAAAATTGAAATATTATGAAATAGTAAATCCGTATGAACAATACAATTTCTAGAATATACAGTTTCTTCCTAGAATAAGTATTCATCAAAAAGTAACGTGAAAGGAAATATCATCCAAATTTTTTAAAAAAATGTGGTATATAAATACATTCGAACCTTTCTTATTCTTGCATTGTTATCTGCAAAGAAATAGAATTTTATAGTTGCATCCCACTTAGAAAAAGAAAATGGTAGCATATTTTCTTCAAGAAGTCTCATTAATGCTGACGTTTTTTTCCTCTTCCGCTTGTCGATTTATTACCATCTATTACCAAAGTCCTCTTTTTTTAAAGACAGGGTAAGAAAACAAGGCACTTTGTTTTGTCACTACTTCAAATAAAAATGGATCACTAAATTCTCATGCCAAGGAATTCTGAATAAAAAAAGGAAACTAAGGCAATTGACGCTTACATGCTTTTTAATAGGTAAAAAAGTAAGGTTTGAAAAAAGGAGTGTTCGTATGTCAAACATGCCTTACGATAAGAGGCAAAGAAAATGTAATGTAATTTTCATTACTAAAAAGTTTCCTCATCTTATTGATTCTCTTGATGTATGGCTGCCTGCAAAAGGGAATAGGGCCTTCAGTGCTTCAGTAACCTTCACCTTCAGTGCTTTCTCTCGATTACTTAAGAAGAAGGTTTATACCTCAAGTTCTTCAAGGAGACAAAACTTTTGTTCAATTCCATTTGCCGGTAGAAGGACTTGGTTTTTATGCTTCATGGCAAATGAAAGACGTCACCAAAGATCAAGTTTTATCAAAGAGTGAAATATACCTTTCGCTTTGTGCAAGATTCGGAAAAGATTTGAGGAATAAAGGCAATAAATCTACTTCTTTCAGCGAGAGGAATACAAGGAGATTTGAAATATATATTAAAAGAAAAGTAACTGAATGGAGTAGTTTCTACTCATGTGAATGAAACTTCAGAATTCAAATGTAAGAATCTTTTTCATTAAAAGATGAATAATTGTGAAGCTATTTATAAGAAGAGAATCAAAAGAACGAAAACGGTTTCATTCATGGACTTTGAAAAGAAAAGAAGTTTTAATAGTATTTGATCTATAATATTGGGATTATTAGTTCTGGAGGCATTGTTTACTCGTATTAAATTTTTGAGTAAAATAATGATTAACATATTAGGAATGTGGATTGAACGTCAGCAATCATGAACTGCTTTATTATCGTTTTCAATCAAAAGAGAAGGTAATCTATCATATTTTTTAAATATTTCTTTTAAAAGCTATGAAAGTATGTATAAGTTCTTGAAACAAGTAGAGTAAACCATATGAGACTGCATCACGTTACGATCTACAATTACATTTAAAGTAATTAAGATGAAATATAGTTTGATTCATTTTGGAAAATAATTTAAAATATAACTTCCTTTTGATCTAGAACAAGATATTATAGTCTTCTTGCTTATTTAGTTTCTATAGTTTTGTTTTAGTTATTGCACGAGGTTCGTACTAATCTAGAGTAACATATAAAAGTCATATTTAAATTGTGACGTCGAGTCTAGTGTCTAGAGATTCTTTTAACCGAATGAATAATCTGAGACCAGTAAAACATTCATATCTTATTCAGACGATTCACACAAGCAAGGAAAATAAAGATTATAATATATCATCCAGCCTCACTTACTACATCTTTCTCGTCATATATCTCGTATAATAATCACTATCTACTTCTTGCTAGAGAACGCAATAATGCTTATAAGGCACAATCAAGACCTCCTGTTCCTAACAAATAAAAAAACATTTATTTATACATCTCGAAGCGTGTTTCACTACCTACTTCTCCCAAATGAGTAGGGGTTTCCTTGTGATTGTACACACGTCGCTTGCCTCTCCTCGGCGAAAAGGAAAGGATACCATATTTTTCTCACCCAATAGACGTCATATCATATTTACTACATCCTTCTTTCAAATTAAGAGATTTGGGGAAATAAAATGGTAAACAATCGTTTATTTGAAATTACAATACATATTTGACGATAGGGGTCATAAAACACACATTATATCAAATTCTAAATTATTTCATATTCTACTTGCTCTCAAAGTTTATGAATAAAATAAAACCAAATTCAAACATTCATTATTAACTTAAAACATATAAGGTTATTCTATCCTTACTGATTCTTGCTATTCCTTCTTTCTTTTATATTCTGTTTCTAGCTGTTTGTTCCTATTTTTATCTTCATTTTCTTCCTTTCTTTAGCTGCGAGCACTTCTCTAGTGAGTATTTGTCGTAATTTTCTATGATAGCTATTGTCATACCGGAAGCATCCTTGTTGTTCATCACTGTAACAACATATTGTACATCTCTTTTCCTTTCTGTAGCAAAACAAAAGATATTTCCTTAATTCTTTAAGATGTCCCTCTAAACATACAACATAACTAACTTTTCCCTACACTACTTTCGTTCCACAACGGACATTTCCATCCGTTAAAACTAAAACGCTTGCTCCCACTTTTCTTCATCGTTTCAAATTCTACTCATTTCCAAATTCATAAATACAGCTTTTGTTATGCGACCGAGAACGGGTATAATGGATAGCTTTCTTGTTAGAGAACGCAAAAATACTTATAAGGTGTAGTTAAGACTTTCAGTCCAACAAATTACAATCAACATTTATTTTCTCACGTCTCGGAGCTTGATCCTCTCATATATGTCCCACATGAGTACAGGTTGCTTCTGTTCGTATATACTGGCAACCCTTCACCTGGACAAAGGAAGAGGTTCCCCAATTTTGTCACGACTACAGGCATCATATATACTACACTTACTACATAACTTATTTACAACTGCTATTATTATTGTAGTTTAAATTCATTGCTCCCATGAATTTCCATGATAGCTATAAAAACTTTGTAATCGATATAGTAAGTATAAAAAAATTATCCATGTGAAGTTTAACACAGATTTATCTGAGAATGATATTGCATCTGTGTCAATCTTAAAAATATTCCAAAGATTGTTTCAATGAAACATATATTTTTCTCAAACTAAATCAGAATATGTTCTAAATAATTTATACGGCATGTATTACACATTGAATTCTAGCGTTGAATTTATACTTAATTCCTATATATATATATATATATATATATATATATATATAGTGTGATGGCCATTCTGCTGCTGATACGATTACTCAAAATCTCCCTTTCTGTGTTTATAAAGCAATTTGATGCAATTTCTGTCCCCATTAATTTCAGAATATTTACTGGAATAAAAAGTATTGTTATTCTTTTTCAGTCTGTTTTGATAAATTTTGGTATAGATGCCTTCTGGAGCTATCCATTTGATGTATATACGAATGTTAAGTTCTATTATTGTTCTTGTCGGTTTATCCGCTTATTCAGTGAAAATATTTTTGAAAGTCTTGTAATCCTAAGTATGAAAGAGTTTGCTAGCTAGACAATTAACAATTTTCTGTAACTTAACAAAGTAGTTTTGAAGTGCAGATAAGATACTTTCAGATGATCTAATGCTTTCTATATAGCTAGTACTTCTGCCGTAAGAATTGGATTGAAGTGGTTTATTCTGTAAACAAAAGTGATAACTTATGTAACACCTGTAATAGATGATGGCTTTCTTAAGAGTTTATAGTTATAGTGAAAAAATAGAGGAAATCGTGGATAACTATTTTACTAATAATCCACTTTTAGGGATGATTGATAAATTCTCATTTTGGAAATGAATTCAACAATGAAAATAATTTTTTTCTATTCAGAGAAAAATGTATACATTTTCACCAATGATAACTGGGAACACAACTTGTGAAAGATCGCCCATGGCATTGCTATCTTTAATAGTTTCCATGAATCCGAATGTTTGATCTTGCAGTAATTTTATTAGCTCCAATTTCATATTGAATAAATTAGCAGTGGTTGGCAACAGGTAAATAGAACACCCAAACTATGCTACCAAAACTGAATGAATAATCACTTCTTGAATGAATGCCTTTTTGCAAGGATTCATTGGAAGAAGTATTGCAATTTTGAAGAAAGAACTCAAATAAAGAATAAAATGACGGCATCAGAAAGCTCCAATGATATAAATTGTAAGAGGAAAAATAAAGCATTATGTCATGAGACTTAATGTATGAAAAATACTCAAATTTCGACTTTTAACTTAATTTTTTTGTTAAAGCGTTTCCTCCGTTATTAACTTTATTTCCGAATTATTTTGCTTGTAGTCCTAAATAGAGTTAGTTTCCTTTTAAATTTTTAATACGATTTGACTACATTACGTAGAACCTTTATTTCGTTTAGTTTTCCTTTTTTTTTTTTTAAAAAAAAAAAGATGTGATTTCCTACAACATTCAAATTATGGTAACAATTGTACAGCCCTAATTTTTCTTTTGTGCATGTGTTGAAAACTCTAAAGCAATATAATCAGAATAGTATTTTTATGCATAAATCTTCCTAAATATATAAGGTAATACCTCGATATTTCATTACTGTAAATTAACGAGGAGATCGATCAGCCAGATAAACATACTGGACCGTATATGAGATAACGAGTTATTTTTTATTATTAATTAAGTTACAGAACTCTCCATTTGAAAAGTTTATTAAAATTAGACTTGACTTGAGAAAAACAACACAAATCAAAGTAACAGAAAAGATAAGCAAATACCAGTTACAATTAAATTAATTCAAAAGTGAATAATACTTCTAAATACAAATTTGTCTCAATATAAACTAGAATGAAACTAAACTAAAATATTTTCAAACGTCGAAGGAAAAATGTAATTCCACAAAAACCTTCATTGTTTTTTGTTCTTCCGGATGCACTTTTTTGCATTCAAGTATATAAAACAGTAAAGATTTGAGGACTGCAGTATAAATTCCATACGGTTCACATTTCATCATGAAATCAAAATAGGCAGTAGCTGGGAGCGTTAAAGTATATATAATGACATTGCTACTCACTTGCAGCCCAGAAACATAAAATATACCTGAGAAAAAAAAAAAAAACTCACAAAAACATTGACCTGTTCTATGAGATTTCTTTATCGAAATCTCAAAACATATAGTGTTCAACTCGGTTATAACGCAATACGTTCAGAGCAATTTAATAAATGATTGTTCCCTAGTTCCGCCCTTAAATGATTCGAAAGGGAAGGCTGAATAAATAACAGAATATTGCTTGCACAAACAGCCAAATGAGATCAGAACAACGGGTGTTTAACCAATTGTTTACGTGAACATTCTATTTTGATTTTTTTTCAGCGAGAACCCCCTGGAATATATAATTTATCACAATTTTGTTATTATGTAATAAAGTGGTTAAAAAATGATGTATTTAAGAATATAATCAAAAAGTAACAAAATGTGCAAAGTTTATGTTAAACACATATTTTTGAAATGAAACGCAATCTATAAATGTATTGATCATAAAAAATCAAATTGATCATATTGATCATTGATCTATAAATGTATTGATCATTATTATTTATAATTAAACATGTATATAATTTGATACATCAAATTATTTGAGTACTTTTGAAATCAAAATGATTTTATGTCAGTTTGCTATTAACACTTTCTGTTCATAATCAATTGAATTTCCAATATCTTAATGAAGTGATGAGCTGAACTTTGTTTATAACGCTGAATAAATTAGGATTTTATCAAATTTTACTCTTTTTACTTTCTTGTAAGTAGTTATAATGCTTTTGTTGCATTCAAGTATATATTTTTCCAATAATTAATTTGATTTAATAAAAGAACTTCCAATTGTTTTGTTTTCGAAAAAATTATACACTAACTGTAAGATCCTTATAATTACAAAATATTTACAATTTCATTGTAAAAATATTTTTCATTCATTTTTATTGCATTAATATTCTTTGTATAATAAACAATTGTAATTAAATTCATTTGAAATAATCAGAATGTGAGATTGAGAGAAAATAAAAGAATGAAAATGCATCATTATTTTTATTTCGTTAATTTTTGCCTTGTGAAAGCTTTCTTTGTGTGTTTGATTTTCACTAAAATATGTGTTTTTTTTCTAATTTTCACGAATTTATTTCATTGAAATTATGATTTTCTGAATAATCTGCAAAACACGATGCTAAATTAACAAGTAGTTATCAACTAGCTTAATTATGAACTCAGTGGATTCTAATGCAGTTAAAAAGCGAAGTCAGAAATCAATTTTTTTCCCGTGAAAACGGAAGTTACGAGAGTGATTAAAAAAGTGCCTGTATTCGAATGCAAATGACATCATTAAGATAAATTATTGTTACCATTGGGTGATGCTATCTGTTAAACGAAGCCTAAGCAAATTTGACATTGATTCATAAATTAATTTTTATTTGGTAGTCTTTTGCAGCCAAATCAAAATATGCTTGCTGCCGCGTAGAGTTGTCACCGTTGGTGATATCTGGATCCATTATTATTCACCAGGAATCAAGCAAAAATCAAAATGTTGGATTGCTTCCATTAACTATTTTCCAAAAAAGGCGAAGGTTACACCTACTGGAAAAGTTATGACGAAGAATGTTTGAGGTATGAAAGGCGTCTTGATCATGAATACGAGTGACTGAAATTCAGACAGCTGTCTAGTGTGAATCATGATGTTTATTTAAAACAACCTATTTTTCAATGCTAAGAGCACCATCTCTTGAAATCTCAAAGACTTATTGAATGGTCTTCGTAACAGTGGCATAACTGTTGATTAAAAAGAGAAATAATTTTTAAAAAAAGGAAATTAAGCATTACGATATACTTGATTTGAAAAAGAAAATCAAATTCAAAGTGAAATAAATATTACTATTGAATACAAGAATTTTATTTACTTTTTTAAATATTTTTCTGCAAAAATATCTACTAAATATACATTAGAGGATATATTTTGTTACAGGCCTACTGATTTAGTTTTTCTGAATGCTTGTTCCCCGTTGACAAAAAAAAAAAATGTAACTTTTTGACTTCTTGAATAATTAGGTTTCTCCATTGCAGTTTCCGTTTCGATGAAGCATATCTAGCATCATAGCACTCCATTCAATCTCACTTCTCTATTGCTCCGTCATACATCGCCAAGTCAAATGGGGATGATGGTTGCATCAGACCAGAATTTTTAGCAATCTAGACTGAAACCTCATATTCGCTTAAGCAGTAAAAGAGTTTGTGAAGTTGATGATTATATTTTACATTATTATTTCTGATGATTATATTTTACATTATTATTTCTGATGATTATATTTTACATTGTTATTATTTTTGATTATTATATCTTACTTTATTATTATTTTTGATGATTATATTTTACATCATTATTATTTCTTATGATTATGTTTACATTGTTAATATATTTCTCAATAAAAATTTCATTTATTAACCTTCTTAAATTTTGTATACGTTTTAATTATTTTGAAGACCTTTTGAATTCAAAACGATTGTAAGGAAGTATTTATAAAATTTATAAATGATATATATATATATATATATATAGTCAAATACTTCTTGTTTTTTTTTTAGAAATAATGTCTTTCAAAGATGTATAAGGCTAAAAATTAACTTTTTTTAAGAATTAAAAACAGTGTGTAATTTTCTTACTTATATACATTAAACTACTTTATAATTAAATATGTAATTTAATTATTTTTAATACCATCAAGAAACGAATACATTTTGTACATAATGGGAACATATACATAAATAATTTGTGCGAATAATTAAAATGATTATGATTATAAAAGGACTGAAATGCCTAGTGTGATGTTGAAGTGTAATTTTCAATAAAGTAAATTTTTCTTTAAGAAATATAATAATTTAAAAAACTCTTAAAAAGATTCATTTATAACGCGAGATAAGTCAGTTTGATTTTGTTACTTTTATTACAATTTTGGTAAGGGTTTATAAATGTCTTCCTTATGTAAATTTATGTTTTCATCATATCCATGATGAAACAAAAAACTTTAAAGACTATTGTTTAATTATTTTGACTTAGCATAATTTAAAATATGTGATACATAATAGAGACTAAAAATAATATTTCAAATTTGTATGTAGAAATTATCGATATAGAGGATTGTATTGCTTATGTAACTTATTAGAATGAAGAGAAATTATATAACTACAATGACGTAAGTGTAGCAGAAAATTATGTTTACATGATTTTCTGTAACATGATGAACATAATGTAACATAATTTTCATATAATGAATGCTTGTATAAGAAGGGGATAAGCGACAAGTAACACTGAAGGGATTAAGAGAAATTTAATAACAAAAATAAAATGTAGGTACCACAAATGGTTAGTGGAAAAGAAATCAGAGAATATTTAGAAAATAAGTTATAAACACTTCTTAGACATTAAGTAATTAATTGCATTTATTAATATGCATAACATTTGTAATATATAACTGATTAATGTTATGCACTTGGTAGTGAACATTTAATACTTATATGAATTTAAATATAGTGCTAGAATATATGTGATTAAAAACATATTATTGGTGTCATGTACTACTAACCATTTAAATTTTAAAAGCGTATTTCTTAGTGTAGTAAATAATGTAAATGCATAGAATATTTAATATAATGATTATATTATATGCATTAGTACTATCAGTTTTCATCAGCTTTATTATATTCATTTTGTCATGTTATTCACTTTAATTCATAAAAATAGTGTTTCAAATAAGAACGAGTTATTCAAACGAGTCACTCTATTATAATTTGATCATTATTGGCCAGAAGAACAACATTTCAATAAACTTCTTGTTAAAACGAAAATTAGACTAATTCATGAACATAATTTCTGTTGAATTTTACTCATATTCACAATTGATATCTATTATCTTTATTAGCCTTTCTGGCTTCGGAGAAATACTCTACCGAGGAATCATCAGCATAAATCACTTTTGACGTTTATTGCAAGAAAAACATTGGTCTGAAGGTTAATTTTATTGATTTCATACCCAAAAATAGTAGTTAGTATATGATAAAATTACAGTCTGTTTGAGTGGAGGTAATTTTCAGAAAGCCTATTGAAAAAGAAAAAAGGTTATACTTCAACAAAATAATATTATTTGAAAGAATGTTTGATACATAATAAAAAATAATCTAACATAACATCATTATAGTTTACTCAATATTATCTCGAATTTGTGCAATACTAAACCTAACCAAAGAAGTATTCTTATGCGAGTACTACCTCTATTTTGTGTATCTGTGTGCATCTGTTATGTCATTGTTTATCTTGCATTTGGGAATTAAATGTAATATAATGTATTAAAAATACTTCCTCATAATATCTCTATTTTGGTGTTATAATGTCGTTATTAGTTGGTCTGGTTTTAGAGCTTTTAATCTTCATATTGACAGATAAAGACTGTAATTAAAATAAAGTGTATGTTGTTTTAAAGTTCTTTAAATGAATTTCAAGAATATCAAAGAGCAGTACTAATACAATAATCTAGATTATTATAATTATTTTATTTGTAAATGAATTTAAAATGAGATAAACACAGGCTCCTCATTTATATCTGGAAAGTATTTTAAATTAAATAGAAATAATGGCAGCGATTTTGTGATGTAATTTTTTTCAAAGTTGATTTCACTCGAAAGAAAGAATTATCTGTATATGAACGCCAAAGAAAGTAAAGTTTTATTAAAATTGAGTAAAAATTGAAATACTTATTCCCTTTCACTCCATTTGACATGATTATTTTAAGAGTTTATTATTTGTTCATATATCAAAATTTCTTGCAATTATTGTAATTGGATATCATCTTCATTTATGAACTGTATGTTTTTGTAACATAATTTTTTTATACCCTCCAACCAATAATATTTATATTTTAAGGGAAAAAATGAATATATTTATAATATTAACTAATTTAAGTATTAAAAATGAAGCTTAGCGTCTCTAAAGGTGTATAAATGAGACTACTTTAAGATTATAATTGAATAAGAAAAGTCCATGTAAGAGTCTGCTTATTCCCTTATTCAGTCTTATGATTGATATTCGAACACAAGAGCCGTTTAATTCAAATTGTTATCTTTAATTCAGACTTGTTTTTAGGATTAAAGACCTTATCTATTTTGTCTGCCTCTTATCCATACAAATACAATTTTAAGCTCTACTGGCACTACTATTTTTAAAATAATGATTGTGATATCAATGCACAATTTAAGACAACGTGTGTGGTAAATTATTCTAAAGTATTACACACATAAAATGATGTACTCGTAAGTAGTAGTTAATGAATGTAACGGAATATCGTATGCAAATTATATTTTATCCAATATAAGAAATGATTAAGTATTAGAAACTAATGAATAAAACAGGTTAACACCTAAATTATGAATTAATCAGGATAAATTCCAACTATAGGAAAAACCCATTTCATTAAATCTGTCTGTTCATTTTGATTATGCCAATGCTTCACGTATACAGTTTACGAACTCTATAAGAATACTCGTATGTGAGTGTGTTGACAGAAATGATTTAATAGCATTTTATTGGCTGTTATTAACAGCCAATTTTCAACATGAGAACCATTGTTCTCAAGGACCATTCATAGGTGACTCGGAGAACATAATAGGAGCTCACCAAGTCCAATGCATCGTCTACCTTCAGCATTTTTATGTTAATTTGTGTTCATTTAAATTAGAATCTCATTGACTGGAGTAGAATTACTTTCAGCGATAGATCTGTTATGCCCCGGCTTCACTATTTGCATTTATTTGATCCATAAATATCACTTATGGCTCAATCAATTAGAAATTTTTTCTCTTCTTATCATCTTTATAAGTACTAAAGTAACTTTCCAAACTAGCTGAATGTCAAATAATTAAATCAACATTTATTATCCTCCCTATAGCCTAATCAGCACTTAAAATACTTATTACGCCCACTAGAGGATATCCGCACGTATTTTTAACTAAAGAATATCAAAAGGCTTTACTTTACTGACCACTGGTTTAGGTGGGTAAGAGACAGGATCAAATAAGGATATACTATCAGATATCTTATAATCTCTCTCTACGATCTGTTACATTCAACTAATGTCTTAAAAATTCTTAAAAGGCTAGTTGAAGCAAAATAGGTTTTAAAATTTCAACAAGTTTCCTTTCGAGCTGAGAACTGATGGCCTTCAAAAATATGCCTGAGGACATAAATTGAGTTTTGAGTGGTTACTGCATGAGTTTTACATGAATCACATTCCAACAAATGGATATATTCTGGAGTGTCGTTTTATTGGTATACTGAGCACCTTTATTAGATATTTCATGTAACACATAAAGTACGGAGGTATGTCGATAATATTCTGCGTCCCCTGTTGTGTTTATTTTACTTCAAAATAACCTTGAATTTTCTTATTTCAAATAAGCAATTCAAAACGGCATTGAGCAGTTTATTCCATTGATTATTTTTGTGCTATTTAAACACTTATTTGGGTTAGTAGATAAACAGATATTAAGCTACTATAGAACATTTAATGGGTGTGTGACTTATACAGTCATCCAAATATTCCACGCTCTTTCCAATATAACTCAAATATTAGATTGTATTTGGAAAGAAACTCCACAGAGATATATTCATTAACTCTATATAACAATGGCTTTAAGAATGCATTCTGGAAACTTAATTGTTAAAGGTGAATCTTGAAAAGTCGGTTGGTTTGAATGATTTACTATGTATATAGTCATATCTCCTCAATTAAATGTTTAATTCCTCTGAAATCTTGTCTCGTTTTTCATTCATATACATTATTTCCAAAGATTTTCTTTCTATATGTGTAAATGTTTTGGATTTGTTTTGGCTTAAGAGTGTAAAATCTACAAAAGTTTTAATATTAATTAGTTTATTTTTAGCGTGTAAGTTTTTATAATTTTCATGGCCAGTGAATGTATTGTCCTCCTCATTTGCTATGATACTGTCTTCATCATTCAACCATGATTCAATATTTCGAAATCAGCTATATATGGTTGGTTACTGGAGTTCAATGAAGTATCTAACTTACTTGAAGTATATTTTTAAATTCTTGAGAATCATAAAAAGAGATGTACTGATATGATGTCAAAAATAGGATAAAAAACTGAATTCGTGTCTTTAAAACATGCGACTGTTTGCTCTATTTGTAAATATCACTAAATACATTAAAAATTCTTGTTACAAAAGATCAGCTGAACATCTTCAATTTGATTAATTGGTTTCTTTATGTTTTTATAAGCAAATCATAGCATTTTGAATTTTGAGGAACTCCTCTACCCATCTTTATAAATTGGCTTAATTCGGTTACTTAAGTTTTATGAAATTCTTTAATCACATTAATTATTTGAGTTTTTGACAATGGAATTCATAATCATCTTTTCAAAAGTATCAAGAACAAAACATGATTTCACAGTCAGATGCTTAATGAAGAGGGTTTTTAAACAATGAAGGATCTTATGGTGCGAATTAAGACTATACTGCACTTTCAGTAGCATTCCTAAGGGGAGACTGCTGATATCCCTGATACATCTTTATATTTTTAACACCCCCACCAAACTTTTTTAGAAATGATATCATGTGATTAGGCGAATTTTCTCTTTCTATTATCATACATTTAGTTGCATTTATTTATTATCAATTTAGAGATTTTACTCTCACATAGTTATCTACTCAAAAATTGTACTTTTAGGGGGAAAATAGATTAAAACTCTCATTACCTGAATGGTTAATAACTACTTTTGGATTTCTGTTTATGAGACAGACGCAGCAAATTCGCTCACAGGTGGAGGGGATTAGAAATTAAATCTCAGTGTTTCCCAGAATGAAAATTTCTTCGCTATTTTTTGATTATTGATTCATGTACTTTAAAAATAGAAATATGGCATTTTTCAAAGTTGCCTTCAATTTCACTATAATTAAAACAGAAATTGAAGCTCTAAATGAATATTGTAAGATAAACAACTTTGCTAAATAAACTAACATATATTAGCCAATACTAATGATAATTCGAGTGTGACTCAAAAGAACATTATTTTGACTACAGATGGTATGACAGCCAATCACGTTGTTATTTAGCGTTACGTTGCTTACATCAATGAGAACTGGATTCATCATTATACACAAGAATTAGAGCAACAATAAGAAGATGGGTTGCTTCCGGTAAATTAGCTCTAAAAAATTTGAAGAGGATCCTAATGAGAACGGATAAGTTATGGTGCACATTTTTGGGACATCATGCTCATGAATTTCATAGAAAATGAGAAAACGATAAATGACAATACTATGATATTGAACAGTATTATATCTCCTTCCCATTTCTCATTCCAAGTATCACATTTTCCGTTCCTGATACGACACTTTTTGAACCATCCTCATATAATTGTAATATGAACCATTGAAAATTATATGAAAACATTTTTCCCTTAGTTCATTACATATCATCAATTATTTCCTTCTAAATGTAAAAACACTATTAACTATAATATAATAATACCATTATAAAGTTGAAATAATTGTTACATATTCCATTTATACATTAGAAAATTTAATTATAATAAATTCAGAAAGTTACTTTAGTACTTAGAAAGACGATAAGAAGAGAAAATTTTTTAATTTGTCTTTCATTCATTGCCTTAAATTTAAGTACTATCTTAAAACATGTTTGATCGCATTATGATGATGCCTTTTTGGGAGACTAAGTTACGAATTTATTTTTGAGACATTTCTAATATTCTTACAGGGTTTACTGAACGATATGTAAACATATACCTAGCAGGAAAATAAATTCATAAATAAAGTTATTTGCCTATAGACATTATGTTGCTATGGTAATTATACTACATATTTTCAAGTGGTGCATCAGAAATAATCATTTAAATTTAGTGGAGAGGTAAGGAATTGCAACCGTAGACGATTCCACATAGGATAGAATCGCAGCAGACGAAAATATATCTTAGGGCGTGGTGTGTATTCACAACTAGCGTTTAGTTGTCTGGTCGGTCGTTATTCGACATCGTGATTTCTCAAAAATAGCATGAACTGCATTCTTGACAAATTAAAAGATGCTAATGGTTCCTCATTCACTATCTGTCACACTTTGAAGGCAAAACAAACTTGTGAGCAATACTTTATGTGTTGGAGCTTGGTTATTCTTCGGCAGAGTATTTGATAACTTCCTCTGCTGCAACTGTCTTCGACTTTAACTGATAGCCGTTAACTGGTTGCTGGTATATTATAATTTTATTTATTAGATTGGGAAAATACAAAAAGTAATAAAAAATTTATGTGTCTAATCTGTTTATTTTTTCTTCCTTTTTGCATAATTTGTCTCTTCAATTATGATTACAAACATAGTTTATCATTACAAGTTCTCCTCCCATTTCATATCAAAATTATTCTTATATTTTAATTCATTCAGATTTTGCAAAACTAAATATAATTTTAATACGCATCAAATTGAGAGACTTTAAATATAATAATTCGAGATAAAAACCAACGTTTTTAAAAACAACGTTTTTATATGGTGGCAAAGTTTATTACAAAAATTATTGAAATATTAGTTAAAACTGGTCACAAATATCTAAATATTGCATTGTTAGGCGGGTAAGAACTGTTCCTAAAATTTCAGAACTCTAGCTTGATGGGAAGTTGGTTAAATTAACGATAGAAAATTTAATGACACACTGATACACACACAGACAGACACACACCAAGTGAAATACATAAAAACGTTAAATGTAACTAAAATTAATTAATTCATCCGGTAAATTAAATGGTTGGAATGCAGTTTAACCCAACCACCCTTGGCGACAAGAATTATTTGGCGGTATTTTGCCAAATGTGGCTACCCTGTTCCGTTTTACGGACTTAAAGTTCAGCCAAAAAATCGCCAAGTTTGGTGCCAATTTTTGAAATCGCGCCAAATGGTTGAAATAAACTGCATTATTAAAGAAAATATTGGTTAAAACTTGTCGCAAATGTCTAAATATTGCATTGTTAGGCGAGTAAGAACGATTCCCAAAGTTTCAGAGCTCTAGCTTGATGGGAAGTTGGTTAAATTAACGATCGAAAATTTGATGACACACACACACACTCACACACACACACACACCAAGTGAAATTCAGAAAAACGTTTTAACAACGCGAAAAGTTCTTAGAAAAAAGTGTTTCTTTTTATTTTCTTCCATGTAAAATATCTTGCAAAAAAAAAAAAAAATCTCCTAGCACGATGCATGAATGTGGTTAAAAAAATTCAGTATTTTTACATTTTAAAAATTTGAATTTAATAAAATAGTATATTTTTAACAATTATAAATTTTCTTTTTCAAATTTAGGGAAATGTTGTTTCCTTAAATTTGAAGTTCAAGATTAAAAAAATTAAGCATTTTTTTAATAGAATTTTATTGAACAAAAATTGTTTTTTTGGAAGTAGTCAACATGAATATTAAATAGATTAGAAAAAAATATAAACGCAAAAAAATTCCCGTTCTAAAATCAATAATGTTTTTTTTTTGAAATTCATTTTCTCACAATTTTATAACTAATTTTTCATTAAAGTATGTTGTGATTTTCTTGTAAGTTTCTCTGAAATATGGATTAAATTGAAATGTAAGTTATTATTACTTTAAATATAAAACATAAAAGGAGCAACGATTTCTTTTAAGACATTCTTTTACACTTTTGCTATTTTCTCACACCAATAATATCAATTACAACAATATCTTTACAATGTTATTAAATTCCATACTTAAATTCTCTTTTAACTCAACTCAACAGACACAAAGAAAATCTAATGAATTTTAAATAGGCATCAGAAATTAACATTACAATTACAACGCTGTGACATTCTTCTTGGAGAAACTAGCTACCTTGTTTTAATCAAGGCACATTGTCCTAATGAAATATATCTTAGCAGACGACAAGAGGTTGAATTTCTCCAGACGTTGAATTATACAATTGGACTGAGCAAAAATATTGAATATTTTTACTACCGATCCTTGGGAACGCCAGAACTTCCTTGAATCAAAAAGTAGGTATTAACAATGTTAGCATTTTCTATGAGGAAAGAAACGGAACGGTATGTGAAGAAACACATTTCAAAGAGATTCCTTAGGGAGTTTTAGGTGAAATGGGACAAAGAATAGAATCCGGTAACACACTGGTTTTGGGAATAAAAGGACATAGATAATAGGAGCCTCGAGGATGAAAATTGATGATGCATAGAAATGGAAAAAGGGACTTTTTCTGGCTATCAGTCCTTCTGTGCAAGGTAATGACAATATAACTACACATTGAGAAAAGGGAAGTCGAGTGGTGAGAAGGGAAAAAAAATATTGCATATGTGACAAGAAGACATGATTCCTTGACGCATTTAGTCAATGTTAAAATTTTCAGACAGAATTTTAGATATAATTTTCTCTTCTTGATATCTGAAAATGTTAAAGTAATATTGATCATTATAATACTTTCGAGTACATGAAATTCAATCTTCGAATAATGTACCGTTGAGTAAAACTTTATGGACATTGTAAAACATTGTGCGAATGTGAAATAGAATTCCAAATTTCATGAAAAGTAAAACTTTAATATACTCTGATAACGACTTATCTCAATTCCCATAAGGTTTCCATTTTGAAATTCTTTTAGTCAAATATCTTTTTCTTTGATGTTTGCACTAACTAAAACGATATATTTGCCAATTGAAAAAATCCATGTTATATAAATACTTAATGAGAATTTACATTTGAAATTAAGAACAAGAATGTGTTAAAATTGAAAGAAATTTCATAATTTGTATTGGATAAAAGCAAATTGTCACTATAAAATCTTTATGAAGGAAAAAAAGTGATAATTCTCAATGTATGTGCATTTTCATAAGTATTCCACTCATTGGAAAGGTGTATGAGAAAATCTCTAGATAAGAAATTATTACTTGTTGGAGCTTGGTTATTTTCGGCATATTGATAACTCCTCTGCGCAAGCTTCGTCTTCGACTTTAATGATAGCCGTTAACTGGCTGTGCTGGTATATTATAATTTTATTTATTAGATTGGGAAAAAATACAAAAAGTAATAAAAAATTTATTGTGTCTAATCTGTTTATTTTTCTTCTTTTTTGCTAATTTCATCTCTTCACCTTATGATTACAAACATAGTTTATCATTACAAGTTCTCTCCCATTTCAATATCAAAATTATTCTTATATTTTTAATTCATTCAGATTTTGCAAAACTAAAATATAATTTTAATACGCATCAAGGTGAGACTTTAAATATAATAATTCGAGATAAAACCAACGTTTTATAAAAACAACGTTTTTATATGGTGGCAAAGTTTATTACAAAAATTATTGAAATATTAGTTAAAACCTGGTCACAAATAAATATTGTTATTAGGCGGGTAAGAACTGTTCCTAAAATTTCAGAACTCTGGCTTGATAGAGTTAGTTAAATTAATCGATGAAAATTTAATGACACACTGATAACACACAGACAGACACACACGCATGAAATACTAAACGTTAAATGTAACTAAAATTAATTAATCATCCAGTAAATTGATCGGTTGGAATGCAGTTTAAACTCAACCAATCCTTGGCGACAAAATTATTGTTGGCGGTATTTTGCCAAATGTTACCCTGTTGCGTTTTACGGACTCTAAAGTTCAGCAAAAATCGCCAGCGGTGCCAATTTTGAAATCACGCCAAATGGTTGAAATAAACTGCATATTAAAGAAAATTATTATTAAAACTTGTCCTAAATGTCTAAATATTGCATTGTTAGGCGAGTAAGAACGGTCCCAAAGTTTCAGGCTCTAGCTTGATGGGAAGTTGGATGATTAACGATCGAAAATTTGATGACACACACACACTCACACACACACACACCAGAGTGAAATTCAGAAAAAACGTTTTCAACCTGAAAAGTTCTAGAAAAAGTGTTTCTTTTATTTTCTTCCATGTAAAATAATATCTTGCAAAAAAAAAAAAAAAATCTCTAGCATCGATGCATTATGATGTGGTTAAAAAAAATTCAGTATTTTTTACATTTAAAATTTGAATTTAATAAAATAGTATATTTTTAACAATTATAAATTTTTCTTTTTCAAATTTAGGGAAATGTTGTTTCCTTAAATTTGAGTTCAAATAAAAAATTAAGCATTTTTTAATAGGAATTTTATTGAACAAAAATTGTTTTGGTATTTTTTTGAAAACGTCAACATCCGCACACATTATGTGAAAAAATATATAACCGCACAAAAAAATTGCTGTCTAATCAAAAGTTTTCGGCCTCGCAATTCGACCTTTTCTACCACCTATGAACTCCGAACTTCCTTGTCATTAAAGTAGGTATTAAATGTTAGCATTTTCTGTGAAGCTCTAAGAAACTCGGATTAACACATTGAAATGGTACTTATTGGAATTTTAAGTAAATAGACATAAAAGGAGCATACGATTCTGTAAACATCTACACTTTTGCGTTTTTTTCAACAGATATATACGACATAATAATATGCTTACGAGATGTATTAAATTATGACATAATGAAAAGGGATTTTTTATCAATCTACGCACAGTAATGACAATAACTACATTAGAAAAGGAATCGATGTGAGAGAAGGAAAAATAACATATATGCATATTGACAACGTGTGCACTATTCCTTGGCATTGAGCAATGTTAATAGACAATTAGATACCTTCTTGATACTAATGTTAAAAATAAGCATCATTAATACTTCTAATGAAATATATCTTCAGACGAAAGTACAGTTAGAAACTTCTCAGGACGATTGATAACATTGGATGCGAGCAAATATTGATATACTACGATTTGAAGCCAGAACTTCTATGAAAAGTAAACTAATATATGATACGATATTCAGATTCCCATAGGTCCATTGATCTTAGCAATATTTTCTATGAGTGACAAGCTAAACGTATTTGCCAACGAAAAATCATGAATGAATGAGAACTTACATTTAAATTAAGATCCAGGAGTATGTTAGGAATGGAAAAGAAATTATAATTTGTAGATAAGCAAGTGTCACTACTATTTTGATGGAAAAAAAAAGACATGATAATAGGATTTCGCAGAGGGATCGTGAGATAGACTTTTTTGATCATCTTTTCAAGTAAGATATATCACATGAGAGAATCAGGGGGGAATATTCATTTGACGAGACATTTGACTGCCGCGCAAATCGACTGTGGCTTTACAGAAGTGCTACTGTCACCGAAAATCTTTCTAGTAAAAATTATTAGCATAATTTTGTGAATGAAGTCCATACAGAAATTATAATTCCTAAATATTCTGTGAGGAATTTAAATTTAGTAAAATTATTATTTTATACCATATAAATAGCATGATAAATAGGGGATATCATGTTTTATATAAAAGACGATGCTCTCTTGTAACCCCAACACACACACACACACACACACACACACAAACACACACACACACACACACACACACACACACACACACAATATACACACACACACACACACATATATCACTATATTTACACATGCGGAAACCGTAAAAGTTTAATTAATACTAAGGAATAACAAAATGTTTGGATAAAGTTAATTGGATACATTCATTCTTATGTACATAAATTTGTAGGATACAGCGTTAATGTTAACTTGAATTAGTAGATTGAAATAAGTTGCGTTTTGAAAGATAGAATTCAACTTCTGATTCTACTTTAAGGCTTTGAAAAGGTCAAGAATACTGGGAGCAATATACAAATCTGATTAATGACTATAAGAAGATTATACAATAATAAATAAAAAAACTGAATTTCTATCTCGGTTACTTCGCAATAATTAAAACCTCTAAGATACCGAAAATATTATTCAAATATCTGAGTTATTTCCTAGTAATAAAACATTGAGGTATACCTTTGCATATATAATATGATGATTATTTATAAATAATCCTTTTGTCTTATAAGTTATAGTTTTTATGTTCCTAAACTTTTCAGTACTATTTTCTATAACAAGAATTTTCTATTTATATTACTTTTCAAGAAGTTGATTCTTCTTTAAATGAAGATATTACCAAAATGCTTTTCTTTACGAAACATATATCTGCATATCAAAATACACATAATTTCTGGAATTCTAATAATGAATTATTTTTCCTTTGAAAAGATGTTTTGCGAAGAAAACTTAGGATATGTACGAAATATTATAAGTAATAAAAAAAAGATATATTTCAAAGATTATTTAAAAGTACAAGAAGAGTTTAATTCTCATACTCAGATTATATTATTGTTCATTCAATTTCTTAAATTTATTAAAATTAATAATTTTCAAGAGTATTACAGAAACTCTACTCTTTGTGCGATTGTTATTCATAAAGTTCGAGCTTGAATAATCTCTACTTTTAATAAAGAATTCATTTTCGATGAATTTTTTAAAATGTTTTAAAATAAGGAAAATTTTTGAAGATATTGTTTGATTTGAGTAAATCTAATGCCTGAGAACTAGTTCGATTTCTATCTAATTTTAGGTAGCTTACAATGATTACATATTTTGCTGTATTGTTATTTATTCAAGTCAAAATCAATAATTATCGCATTAATCATGATTTCGAATCAGAATATAGAAATAATCATTCCTTGTTGATTTAGTGTT
The DNA here is from genome assembly GCA_019974015.1 of Nephila pilipes. Lineage (NCBI taxonomy): Eukaryota > Metazoa > Arthropoda > Arachnida > Araneae > Nephilidae > Nephila > Nephila pilipes. The sequence goes on from BMAW01068415.1 coordinate 274,044, forward strand.
TTAATGAACAATTGAGCTATTAATTAATTTTCAACTTTTAAGTGAATCTTTCTTTACTATAACATAAAAAATATTCTAAATATATAGTTAATATGGAAATGAAAAGGAAAAGATAATTGTCATATTTTCAAATAATTTGCCTTTAGGTACACAATTATGTTTCATCATCCAAATTTAATACAACAATTGGGCTGCCACGTAATGCAGGCGCGTTGTACGGCAGCTACGCTGCGGTAAAGCGCTACGGTTTTATGCTGCGTTGCTGGGCCGCTTTGCCAAAGGCAAGTACGGAAAAAGGAAACGTGGCGCCGGCTTGCAAAAAGCGGCAAGGGTGAACAATAGCTGATTTCAAACTCATAACAGTTACATAAAGGCTGGGCAATGCAACTGGAAAACAGAACTTCTTTGTCATACCATC